>JAHPZR010015676.1:7500-13398 GCA_019787425.1 Platygyra sinensis | reverse complement strand
CATTGCAGAAGGCAGTAATAACCACAGCCTTAGAGCAAAGCTCATTCGAGAAGAATTTAAAGAGTATTTTTATAATGAAGGTGTAGTAAGTTGGCTGTGGAGAATGTGTAGACTGCATTGAACAGTAAAAAATATAAACCACATTTTTTGAGTAGTTGTTGATAAGAACTGGGCGGGAGAGAGACAAGATGGCGGGACATACATGCTTTTAAAGCTCCATCTTGGTGCCGCTTGTTGAGTAAACCACAGCGTATGGTAAACAAAAAGACAGACCTAAAACAGTAGGTGATTCTTCAACTTCTCCTGAAGACAAAAAGTCAAGACAGACCTTTAGAGAGGAATATTCTAACAACAAAGACGACAAAGCTCTAAAAGCTCCTTCAATGGCCGCCGACCTTGGGAAGAAACTGGATGAAGTCTTAGAGAGACTCTCTAAGCTGGACATCATCGAAAGCCGCTTAAATAATTTATACACTACGATGGCCAATATAGAAGGAGCTATTTCCAGCTTAGACAAGGACGTTGCTCAGCTGAAAGCTAAATCTCTAACCACCTCCGAGTCGGTGAACAAACTGAAACAAAGTGTAGAGTTCAATGCCAGCAATATCACCGACTTGAAACGCGACCAGCTGGAGCTCAAATTTGTGAACGAGGACCTGAAGAAACAGCTTCTGTACTCTGAATCTTATAGCAGAAGAGAAAACCTGAAGTTTATTGGTATTGTGGAAAGTTCCAGCGATTCAACGGACAACCAGAACGCAGCGAAGTCGAGCGATTCTCTACAAAGCGAAAACACCAAAGATGTCCTCTTTAAGTTCTTGGAGGATGAACTTAATATCACTGATGCAAGGAAAAGAATTGAATTCCAAAGGGTCCATCGTTTGGGCAGACCAAAAAGTAGCAGCGATCCTTGTCCGATTATTGCTCGTTTTCTCTGCTACCAAGATAGAGAAGAAGTTATGCAAAAAGCTCGAGCAAAACTGAAGGGCAAGGATTATGCGGTTTTCGAAGATATTCCCAAAGAACTATGAACTTAGAAAAAAGCAGAATAAGCTTAAACGCGCCAGGCAAGACGGCCATAAGGCTTTTTTCAGTAAAAAATTCCCGGACAAGCTGTTTATTAACGGTAAATTTGTACCATTAGGCGAATCTACATGGTAAATATTTTTCCCGTTCTGAATAATTACATTTTTATCAATTATGGCTAAGCTACATCTTTACCACTTTTCTAAAATTCTTGTCACCACCGCATTGGGAGCACAACATCAACATGCTGTTATTTAACGGAGAGAATATGTCTATAGATCTCGGATACTCGGTAAGTAATGGTTTTCATTTGTTTATTTTCTGTTTAATTTGTGTATCAGTGTCACATTTACTTTCTGTTTGATTTCCTTTTGCGTTAATATTCTTTTTTTGTTTCCGCCCGTTTTTGATTGGTTTCTTCTACAGTATTGTGCAAAAGTAATGCAAACGAACTTCGTCGAAATTCCTGGCTTTTCGGAGCTTTTCGAGGAAATTTCGCTCTACGCGATATTTCTTCGACAAATCGCGATAGTTCGCCGCACTTTCGCGACACCTATTGTTTGGAACGGCCCGATCTTTCCAGCGATATTTCACGGTGCACGGTAGTTTGCTGCGATCTTTCGCGTGACAATTCGCTCCTCGTGAAAGTTCGTAGCGAACTTTGCTGGGAAGATTTGAGAGCTTTCGAGCAAAGGTCGCAGTGAAGAAAATATGAAACTCGTTCTCGACTTCTCCATTGTGCTGGCGTGACATCATGTGGTAGTGACCATCTCGAAAGCATTTGCTACTATGGTCACTACGCACCTCTCCTTTTTTTCTCCAATATATAAAACTATGTTCTCTTTATTTTCTCCTTTCTATTTTATTTTAGCTGTAGTTAATGATATAAATAGTGCAAAATAAAGAATCTTGAATCTTGAAAGAGCATTTCCTTATTCAAGCTGTAAATTAATTGATCAACTTCTGTTAACAACTTACCTTTTAGTCTCCAAGAAGTACTCAAGAGTGGGCTTGATCCCAAAAGTAAAAAGCAATACAGTTTGTTTTTTTAAACAAGTTGATTCGAGCGAAAAGCTGTTGCGTGAAAGCCATGTATGTTGTATAAAACAAAACGATTTTTCCTGCTCACCCCAGTCCCCGTGAAGATGGTGTTGTTTGTTACCATAGCGATGCGTTGTGAATAGCGAGCAGGCAACACACTTCAAGTAAGGTTATTCGCTTTCAAGCACTTGTAATCATGCCGAAAGTCTCTAATTATACGAGAACTCAAATTGAGCTCCTTGACAAACAAGGTCTCCCCCAGTTGGGATATTGAGGTCCATAAAAAACAAAGGTTTGGTTGTCAGCTTTTCAAGTGTTACACGAATCATCAAGAAGCTTCAGATTACCGCTCTGTAACAAATCGACCGTGTTCTGGCAGACCTGCAAAGCTATCAATATTGATGTATTTACTCTAGGCTTTTTGAATTGGCAGTTTGTATAGTCATTGCGAATTGCGATATTATAAGGTAACTAAGCCAAAATAAGAAAAAGGGAAAAGCAAACCCGCTCAGATTAAAAGTTCATGTTAAGATTTTCGTTTGAGTTTTGAAAATTAATGTACAGTGGAACCCCGTTATAACAAAGGGCCACAGTACCAAAAAAAATGTTTGTTATAGTGGGGTCTTTGTTATAGCAAAGACCTTGTTATAACAAATTACCCGGTTAACAGCAAAAATATTAGTTATAGCGGGGTAACTAAGCTGGATGGACCAAGCTGAACAATGAAATATACACCACACAAAACAGTCTACAGACTCGTGTGTGAACAGCAACATATAAATAAAGAAAAGCTTTATTTGAAGGTCAAAGTTTCCCTATCTTCACCAACAGGAGTTGTGTTTGGCTTATCAACCATTTGTATCGTCATGCCATTTTTACGGCAAGACAAGACAAAATATTTGTTATAGCGGAGTAAATTGTGATCGGGGATTTCATTAATTATAGCGGGGTTTGTTTCCACATACTTTTTACTGTAATTCTGCCGGGCATACTGATACATACTTTATTAACGTGACTAACACCACCAGTGCTAACTCGCTGAAAACGCTTCAAAACGGCCTCAAACACCGTGAAACAACAAAGATTACAAAAGGAAAGCAAGGTAAGTCAGTTTTATTCACATAACTTTACATTTTAGGTATTTAAAGCAAACCCGTAAAGTTCCCATACAAACCCTTGTTAATTGCATCTTTGTAACAAAACACCACTTGAAGGCAAGAGTCACGTTCGCGTACGTTCATTTACATTTAATTATTTCCTCTCATCTCGCGCTTGGGCCACCTGTGTTCATTATAACTCTGTTGTTCATTATAATGGGGTCTTCGTTATAGTGGGGCGCCACTGTATTTACTCTAGGCATCTCGTTATTATAGGGCAACTTTTAATACGCTATCTCGGCTTTTTGAGCTCGGCTGCTACATGTATGTGTTGTAGAACGTTTTATTAAATTTTTTAAAACACGGATCTCTGTGTATTTTCTCATTGTAAATGTGTTTAGGATGGGATAGGGTAACAATCTCTTTATATAATAGGGATTTAAAGTAGAAAAAATTATAGCCTGCGTGGCAGGCGTCCGAAGGGGAGGGAAAGGGGAAAAGGGAAAGACGAGCCAGTGAAGTGCGAGAAGATCTGACGCGTCCCTTCTCCCTCCCGCCTTCATTTTAACTTTCCTCCCTCCCTTTCTACGGCCCACTACGCAGGCTAAAAGAATTACGGCTCATAAAACAACTTTCCAACCTTTCCAACAATAGCCGGATATACAAGAGCTCTCACCTAGTTCCGCTGATTCGAATTGTGAGTGAGTTTGAGGTTCAAGCACCAGAGGTTCGTTGTACAATTTAAGAGTTTGGCAACACAGACTTTGGAGCAAATTAGAGGCTGTCCACAGTCTACAAATACTGAAAACTCGGAATTGAATAACACTCGTATTTCTGACCGATGCGTTCGTCTCTGCCGGCATGACAGAGACAAAGCAACAACCGGAAATATGACTGTGTGACGCAGTCAGGCAAGTTAAAATGCAAGGCAACTGGGATCGAATCAACAAAAGCACATGGTCTTACGAGCGATTTGCATCGACTCAAAATGTTCATGGACGTGGAAACGTTCATAACAAACCATCAAACATGTCAAGTTTTTGCTTTTGCGGACATCATCCACGTAACTTCTGATATTTTGGTTTTCTGTGGAACGAACAGAGGTTGCTGACCTTACGAGAATGGTACAATGTAAGTCGCTCAGAAATCTGTTCACAGTGCGTTGAGTACATCGCACCGTTTCTCAACTTGAGCCAAGCCAGCGAATTGCTTAAAACTCTTCGCAAATAGCATTTCTACCCGCTGTATGTTAGCTGTGTGACTTCTTTACACATGTAACAATTGAAAATTACCACTCATAAGTTATCAGCTTCGATTAAAAGCACAGTCATGAATGAAAAACAAAGATATATTTTGTGTAAGTTACATAACCAGTCGATCACATAGAGGAGTTACCCGAACGCTGCTAAACTATTGTTGAGTGTCTAGCGAAATTTCGTGTCTTGGCTAGCGAAGTAACTCGAATTGTTGTTGAGGCAACGAAAGTTCTTGGATATATCGCTCTTTGTTCCAGCGAAAATGCGTTCAAAACGCCGCGAAGTTACGTTCGATATTTTACAAGAACTTTCGCGCGAAAGTTCAGGGGAACAAAGAACGAAATTCGCGCATTTCGCTTGCATTACTTTTGCACAATACCGTACATTTCCTCCTGTATTTACTATGTAGATCTAAATGTCTGAAACGTTAACTTTACTTTCACTTAATGCGAGGGGCCTTACTAACTTTCGAAAAAGACGAACAGTTTTAACTTGGTGTCGCAAGAGAAATGCCGATATTGTATTTTTACAAGAAACGCACTCGAAAAGTGTCACTGAGGTACAATGGAGAAACGAATGGGGTACCAACATTGTATTGTCTCATGGAAACTCTAATTCTCGTGGGATTGCTATCCTATTCAAGAAAGGGATTGATTTGGACTATTAATTCTAAAATCTATAGACCCTCAGGGACGTATTATTCGTAAAGATGCCATGGGTGGTTCCAGGAAGAAAATCCGCACCCCCCCGACGGATGGGATTCTGGAAATTCTCGGCGGGAGTGGCTGGGGTCAAATACTTCTGGAAATCAAGGCGAGGAGGGGGATTGAACTTGAAAAAAGTCTTCTGCAGGGGTCATTTTGACCGATAATTCGCACGCAATTCGAACGTTTAGTTCAGTGACAGTTCATCGCTCTTAGAGCCTGAAAATAGTACAAATATTTTGTTCAGATATTTCTCACCTGACAAAAATGATAATCTAAGTTCCTTTGCAGGTCCTTTTATAGCAGAAAACGCGAACATCAAGATACTAAAGAACGAGCAATGTTGTTATGTTGCAACGAAGAGTTTGAAACGCCTGACACATTTCTACTCGTACCCAGACCCAGCACGCTACTGTTGTGTAATTTCACGTTTATAGCCCCGTTGAAATCTTGTTTGTTTGGTGTAAATTATGATAAAAGAAAGAAAAAAACAACTGATTTCCTTTCACACCTTCGCACTCTGTATTTTTTTTAGGACTACAGGCTCTTGAAGGTAGGATGTGTGAATCAAGTTGTCCAGTCTTTAAGTTGTAAAAGAATTTGAACGATAAACGTGTATAAACTTTCGTTCTTCGAAAGGTTTTCATTTAGAAGTTCTCGATCTTTAGGAAGAGACTGACCTTATGTCTCGAAAAGGAACGACTGTTGAACTTTTATATCATATTCTATACCAATTGTATTTACTTTAGGACCATATTTAGCGCAAAGAAAGAA
>JAHPZR010015673.1:2500-28030 GCA_019787425.1 Platygyra sinensis | reverse complement strand
TCAATTAAAGAAGGCACGTAAGCCGATTCAGAGACACAGTGGCGTGGACAAACTCCTTTGTAAGCCAGTTTACCGCAGGAAAAAATAAAGTCAACCTCGGGCTTAAAGCTGCTGCCCTTGGCTTGCGGCCTTGGGTAACATTTTAAAGACTTCGGACACAATACGGACTTCCTAGCAGGAAAAATCAAAGGCTCCTTCGAGCCACCTCATGGTATGTGGTAATTACTCTATGATCATGAGGTGCTGTCCTTTGCCCCTTTTTGAACTAAGCAGTGTTCCATTTGTAAGGTGTTTTAGTTGAAGAGTAAGTTAATAAGCAGCCATTAGTGTAGCATGTTTATATAAATAAGGTCTTCATCTAATAGATATCATGTTTTAACAAGAAACATAAGCCATTAATGAGGAAAGTGTCTAAATTTAAACGTTTATGTATTTATTGTTTATGTTCAACGGTTTAACAGTGTACATGAACATTTGGGAGCATATTGTCTATAACATCTGGTTCCTGCAATAGTGTATCTGTCACTCCTCAGGGTCGTTCGTCAACTTCACACCAACCATCATCATTATCTTTTTCTCTGTCTGGATTATGAACATTAGCAGGGAAAATATGGTTGTGACAATTTGTGACAATTTCATTAGTTTGCACATCAGCTGGACGTGTAAGGGTTTTGAACAAATTCACTGCACTCTTCATGGGTGCTTGATTGTGAAGTTATGCCATGTACCCAAGCATTTTGTACTTTTTATTCCTTCAGTTTTAAATAATCCACTTGTGTCTATAAGATATTTGGCTGCATCTAATACTTTCTTAGGGTTGTCATTCTGAGACTGATAGTGTTGCTTGTACCCAAGTCACCTTCTGAGTTTTATTGGAATGGTCGGTGATTAATTTGTTGGGCTCGGACTATGACCATTTGAATTTTCATCACTTGGCACATTGACAATGTTTCCATAAATAGACAGTTGACCACCTGTAGGTAGTTCACAGTATATGAGGTGATAGTAGTCGCTCTTTTAGTGATGTCAAATTCAATACATCAGGCTTATAATGAAAACCCAACTTATTGGCTTTAGAATAGCTGGGTAACCTCCCTTTTTAGACTTGATATGTAAGTTAAGCATCTTGTTCTAAAGCCGTGGGGATTCCTTTGACAAATTCTATCTTTGGTACGGTGACTAGCCTTTCCATATAAGCGGGCTGCCACTGTGAGTAACACCACACTATCTTTCGGGAGGAAGGTTAGTCATTCTGAAAGCCTGTGTCAACAGCGATTGAACCCAGACAGTCTTGCCTGATCCGGTCATCCCAGCCACCATACAAGTGAACGGATGTCCAAACTGAAACCGCTGACACTTCTCGGCGGAATAGTGCATGGCATTAAACTGGAGTCAAGTAACCGGGATTACTGTGCCTATTATTGATATGTCTTTTCATACTGTCTTTTCTGCTAAAGGATTTTTCACAGTGGGGACAGGACCAACTCATGTCACCTCCTTGACAGCTAAGTGTAAAGTGAGAATGAAAGTCGAACGTTCCTCGTTTACATAGGCTTACAAATTCTCACATTTTTTATTGTTTAAACTCCCCACCACCACCGCCACCGCCACCGCCACCGCCACCGCCACGCACCGCGCCAGACCGCCACCAGCCACCGCCACCGCCACCGCCACCGCCACCGCCACCGCCACCGCCACAATTCTATTGTTTTAAACCACCACCACCGCCACCACCACAATTCTATTGTTTTAAACCACCACCACCCCGCCACCACACAATTCTATTGTTTTAAACCACCACCACCACCACACATTCTATTGTTTAAACCACCACCGACCACAATTCTATTGTTTTATTTAAGATGATTAAACCACCGCCACCACAATTCTTTAAAAGAACCGTAAACATGCGTCTCTAGTTCAGTCTGCAATTATGTCTCGGGTAGTAAAGAACAACCGTGGTTTTCTTCAACTGTTAGCGCATTGTCCTATTCATCAATGCGAGTTTCTATTAAGGACTGCCACTCCGCAACAAGTTCACGCATTAGTTCAAGTTTTATATAATGTGCTCAAGCAACACATCCCCTTTCCCGAAGAAAATAGGCAGAAATTGCTTCCATACAAGGATGCTCTAATTAGTCTTGCAGAACCTAATGTTCCCTACAAGAAGAAAAAGTATATTCTTGTGCAGGAGGGTGGTGGATTTATTCAAGACCTGTTAACCCCGGTTATAAGTAGCTTGGGATTTCTTATGTTATAAACGCAATAACCCTGTTATGAGTTGGATCATTTCATATCTTGCTTTTGACGAGTGCGGTTCGAGCATGAAGCGAATGGTACATTGGGATGATGAAGAAAATGGAGAAAGCGAAATGGAGCCTTTTGAGGAAGCAAGCGAGACAGATGTTTCTGACGATGAGCAGAGCAACGATGAGGAACCACGAATTAAAGATGTTTTAGAGAATCTCTCAAAACCCGTTTCCAGAGAACGCGCTTCTGACCTGTTACACAGTATGGCTGCTTCCAAAGATATTCTGTTTTGGACCCCACGTGGGCAAATACTTCGAAAAAACCGCATAATCCCTGTAACAAACATCGCTGAGTTAGTGGAATACATACTGCTGCCTCATAACGATGAGGTAATCAAGCCCAGAGCGCTTAATACCTTCTGGATGGTCTGGCAGAGTTAGGAGTTGACAAGCGTTTAATAAAAAACAAGAAGATTTTGAGCGATTTACTAGAAAAAGAAAAGGTTTATCGAGAGAACGAAAGGGAAGGTGATGATGACAGCGACCGTAGCGACAGTAGTGAAGGCGAGGAAAGTCAATCTGAAAGCAATGATGAGGAAAGTGATAGCGAGTCTGACCAGTCTGAAAGAATCATGCAACAAGAGACCTCGAAACCATGTCGTCATTGTCAAAATAGAAATATGTCCGTAACTGCAGTGGTTAAGTGTCCCGGATGCTTTTGGCACGATAACTATTCTATTTGTCCCATTTGTGGTTACGACATCCCGGTTGACAACGAACATATAAAAGACGTCTTTGCCCGTTGTAATGACTGTGGTGCAACGTGTCACGAAAACATGAAAACATCGAAAGTGAGCTTATATTTTCCCAGTGAAGATAAAGACTGAATTTATTCGTCATATTGTTGTTACTGGATCATGCCCGCATTGAAAGAACAAACTGTAGTACTTGACAAGTTAGAGCTCAGAGAGTTGTAAACACTGAGTTAAAGATTAATGGATTGCAATAAACGTCTTTGAAAAGCACTTGTTCATTTTCTCGGTCTTGAATATATGTATGGAAAACTCTATTTGAACAAACAGAGTTGTTTTGTGTTGTCTATTAGGTTCATAGACCAAATAGAAATCAATTTAATTCGCAATCGTAGATTTTTATAATGACTGAGATGTATATTTCGTAGTTGTTGGAGCTTTCGTTGTCAATAAATTGTATTTTTATTCATTTCAAATCTCTGTGTATTTGAATCATTTCGCTATTAACAAGTAATAATCAAGAAACGTGTCGTTTGAAAAATATTTATTGTCACGTGTTGACAATTTAAATAGCGCTCTGAACTTCTATTGTTGTCATTTCAATGGTAGAGTTGTCCCATGGGTTCTCTTTCGAGTTTGTATTCAAATCTGGGGTTAAAAGTAAGTGGAGTTCAGTGCGTGACTAACGGAGCGGAAAACTCGAGCAGTTAGCTAAGAATTTAAATTCTCTCTCGTCAGCAAAGCTGAGAGGTCAAATAAAAACTAAACAGGTATTTTCATGAACAAATTAGGGTTAAAAGAGCCCGATTTCGAAAATCGGAGAACGTTTTCAAAGAAATCTGTAGAACCTTATTACGCTGTCAAAAATTTGCGCTTGTCAACGTTTCCTGATCACGGACAGTTAGGGTGATGCTCGATATACCAAGTCAATATATGCACTATTGTCTCGTTCTTTTTGTGTGAAGTCTATTGTGTTATTGTGTAAGGGATAGGAATCATTGTTGTGTTCTTTGTGACGTAACTCGAGACTTGCTATTCACTTGGTATATCGTGCACCAGCCGACAGTTAAACAAGCGTCCAAAAGAGCTTGAAATTCGCGAACATGGGTAACGGAAGCCATGTTGATAAACAGTAAACATAATTTTCCAAACAACGAGCTCAAACGAGTTATTTCTTAGCAAAGCGATTGCAAGATAAGCGCATAAGATATTTTTTTCCAATCAAAGTTCACTATTAGCGGGCAAGCCCAGGCAACCTTATTGTTTTTATTGTACTAGAGCGACGCTTATTAGTATGGAGTAAGGCACCTCATTAGTATGGAAGAAGGCACCTCATTTGTATGGGGGAAGGCACCTCATTAGTATGGAGGAAGGCACGTTATTAATATGCAGGAAGACAGGGAAGGCAGGGGAAGGCAGTAACGCGGCTTAAAATGACCTTCTATAACTACTAAGACAACTGGCAACAGCTTCAATTATGATAGCACGACAGTCCATGTTAATGTTCCTTTCCAAATAACCTTGCCAAGAATTACACCATTTTGCTAATGCTAGCTCCAGTCCCTTGCGGGGGCAAAGTTTGATCTATTTAATGAATTAATCAGGCCATTTTTAGCAAAGCGATCATTTCTTGCCCCCACAAGGGAATGGGACTAGGAAATGTTTGCATCAGCAAAATGGCCTAGAGTATGGTTTAGAGTAATTCACAAAGTACTGAATGCCAATACTGCGCAAATAGAAATGACTATTAGGACTTCCATAGAGTTGATGTAACACAGCCCTAAAAAAGCAATCACCACCTCCTCTAACACAATCTAAATTCTAATAAACAAACAGAATTTGTGGGTGATATTAAGGGTACTGATTTTCAATACTCATTTATAGGACCAGAATTTGACTCCATTTATCCACTCAATGATATGATTGTGCTCGAAAGCTGACAAGAATTCATTTGGAGCTGCCTTAATTTTCTGCAAATATTACAATGTATCTTCAGCAATCATACAAAACAAAGGCTAGTTCTTATGCTTCGGAGTCCTTGTTCAAAAAATACACGAACTTAAACTTAATGACACACCTCTTTGAGAAAAAAAATGAGCTTTGAACTTCTATATCACTCCAAGAAATGATAACGATGGCATCCACACAACATAGCATTCAGCTTTGATGATTTTGGGACATAATTCTTTATATTTAATTTCAGTGACTTTTTTTCCATAAGGAAGTCTAGTAACCATTTTGTAATAAAATTCTGGAGGGTTCTCTCGATCACGTGTTATTCTATACTAAGGATTGGAGACAATGGTAGCTCTAGCATTCCGTTTTATGTGCGTTTCTGTACTCAGTCTGGCAATTACTTGACAACTGAACTGCTATTTTATTTTGATTTTCCCGTTTCTCTTCAATAAATGTATTTACAAACTGGCTGGGTATTTTAGGATTTAAATGGCAGTCTCTCTAAAAGCGGTCCACTGTATTTCGGGTCGGAAAAACTTTTTCTCTCAAACTTTTCTCAGTGAACTATCTTGGGTCATAAGTTAATCCAAAGTTTTTGCAAATACATCAAAATAATTTTTTTAGAGCTCAAAACAATCATAGCCGGAAAACGCATAAATTTGAGTGTTGCAAGGACAGAAAATTGCCCAAATAGCCCTTATCGCAGTTATCAGCGGTTTGACATGTAAACGAGGCGAAAGGGTCAATTCTGCATTGTATTGACCCTTTAGTCTCGTTTGTGTGACTCTTTAAACAAAGGAATATTTGACAGCGGGCTTAACTCCAATAACAGCTATATAGAGGCTGGCTGCTCAAAGACCACCAAATGCAACAAAAAAAATGTTATGATCCCTACATCAAGTGATCCTTCAAAGGTAAGAAATGCACCTTACTTTTGATATATTTTGTTTTGAGGGATCCTGAAAATTTACCTGTTACCACCCGTTAAATCACTTTCTGAAAACCTGCAAAAATAGCTTGTCTTCGCTGCCGTTTATTTCCCAAGTCCAGACCCGGCCGCTCAAAATTGTAACTGATAGGTTAGGAAGCATAAAACTGTAAAAATACCTTGCGCTTTTTATCTCCCTTTCTCACAGCGACACCCATTTGGATCGAAAATGTTGACACCAGATTGGCTCACGTAACTTTGGTAGAGGGCCAATAGGAGCAATGCAAAGTCGAAACAAAAATTAGAATATAAAAAGTTCGCCAAACCGTCTTTTCAACGGGAACGGAATTGAGAATAAAATTTCCACCTTCCCCTCAAGCAACTTGCAAGACAGTCTGTCTTCAAACAACAGCTGAAGAGACTCGCGAAGAGTCGAAACCGCCTGTCCTGTTGTAGCCACTGCAACTGCTGCAGCAACAATATGCGTGAAAGCGCAGACTACCTAAAAGATATGCTTGTAAGAGCTAAACTACAACTAGAAGGCTTTGATAATGCGACACAACTGAAAAACCACATTGGGAGTCCGTGCGGCCCGAAACGTCCAGGTCATAAATTTCGGTTTTGCGGATTTGGCCAATGCTTGGTTCGGGTTTTCTGTATTCGCACTTGAAAAGTGCGGTTTTTCAGTTTTTCGCGCTTCCACAGTTTGCGGGTTTTTGCGAATTTAGTATTTGGTTTTCGGTTTTCGCCAACAATGATGATGGTTTTTCGGATTTTTTTGTCCATTGCATTTTACGGTTTTTCTGGTCTTGCCAAGGAAGATACACCCCACAGTCGCGCTAAAACCAGTAAGTAATCCCAATTGACCATAAATATAGCGTTCTACCCTTGGAATGGATGACAAGCCAAGTCTGTTAAGCAGCCGTTGTTCGTGACGGAAAACCTCAAGATAACAACATAACAAACGACTATTTCTCAACATTACGCTGCTGGATAATGTTAAAACTGCAATGAGTTCTGCACTTACGAGGGTCGAGAGAATACGCAGAAAGAACTTTGGCAAGTAAAACAAGTTTAGACGTAGCAAAATAAAATAACAGTGAGATTCAGAAGCCTACGAGGCTTGGTGAGGGAGGGCTTGTATTTCGGTTTTCGACGAAATTTAATGTGGTTTTGCGGTTTTCGGCAATTTTTTGCGCGGTTTTGCGGCTTCTAATAGGCCCCAACGCTCCCCGCCCTCAAATCGTGGTAAGGTTGAGCTTATGTTTGTTTGAAGGCGTATTTAACCGCATATTTCGCCTAAACGGCTAGTAGAACGCATACACAATATTTTGGGCGGCAATCAGCTCATGTGTTGGAATTTCCTTGATAAAAAGAAACGGCTAAAAGCCTTGTATGAGCTTTTAAATGTGCTCTAAACATTGTGTATTGTGTGCATAAAACTGATTACGCACGCTAGATTGGTTCCACGAGAGACAGCGCCTCTCTGGAAAATTTCAAAATCATAAGGAACATGAAGCGAGCTTTCTTTTCCAGATAGCCGCGCGAAAAGTCCAACCGATTCAGTTTCTAATGAATCAGTACTCCTGTCTACGTCATCTGACTGTAGGGATGTCACTTTTGTCAGTGACGAAAAAATTCCCAAAGTCCTCATCGCCACCACTGAGCGTGAACCCTTCCAGATGGATAAATTGATCCTAATACCACTACTCATACAAGTACACCAATTCGTGGAGCAGGCACTTAATACCTCCAGTGGGAGTCCAGCGGTACGGAGGTGATGTAACTTTGATGCACAGTTGTCACAGTTGAAGACCAATAACCTCACCAATAACCTGCACAAATTGTAGGATTAATTTCAGTATTCAAATATGAGCAAAATTATATCGTTTTATTCAAACTTACAGCCAAATTTGTGCTTTAAATTCGTGTGATAAACGTCATTCCGAAAAATATTCCTGTGTCAGGGTGAAGTTTTATAAAGCTGTGACGCAAACTATAAATGCTGAATTAATTACGTGAATACCGCAGAAAAAGGCACGCGACTGCTTCTAAAATCAAGTTGACTCGTATCGGTTTTCTTTTCAGGTTCTAAGTTAAATTAACCTGCGATCAGGCGTCCCTTACATTTTTTGTCGCTGCGAGAAGGTACGCCTGATACAATTACTTGACTATTTGTCTGCCGCCCCCTAATTAAAATATCTGACAGCGCGAATAATCAAGCAGAATTACCGGAAGTCTTGTGTGTTATCGACAGATCGGATCGAAATCCACCAATCACAGCCACTGGTGTGACCTTCAGACCTTCTTTACGTCATGCTAGCGGGCTGTGACTGGTGGATTTCGATCCGATCTGTCGATAACATGTTTGATTGACGGAAATTTTTGAAAGCTTTCCGCGGGTGTATTGTTTTCGAAAGTCGCGTATCAACGAAAACGGTGGTAATATTTTTCGCTCTTGCCTAATCCCGTCGGTAGCACCGCCAAAACATCTCTGCCATGGCATGCGATTCTATGAATGCATTCTATTTGTTCATCATTGAGAGTTTTGTTAACAAAACTCTGAAGAGAAGCATTTAAAGCTGACAAAAACTCGCTCTATTCGCTCGCCTCATCAGACTTCATGATGGCATTCATCAGCACGCGGGTTTTTTTTACCGGAAATCACACCACCACTAAGGTAACCAATCATGGCTCAGTTTTAAGTACCTTTTTGTTTCTTGACCAATCAGAGAAAAGTCCAGATTCTGGACTAGCAACAGACAAATAGTCAAGTATTTGTATCAGGCGTACCTTCCCGCCGCGACAAAAAATATAAGGGACGCCTGATCGCAGGTTAAAGTTAAATAGAATAGAAACACATGCTAATAAGGAGCCTCATATTGATATAAAATACAATACACAATAGGCTAGTTTCGAATTGTGCAGAAACAAAAGAACAGAGTCGAGGTTCAGGAGAATAATTAGCATTTTGTATTGTTCATAACAAAGGAAAATGCAAATTATTCCCCTGAACCTCGACTATGTTCTTTTGTTTCTGTACAATTCGAAACTAGCCTATTAAAAGATTTAGACATCTACATTAAACATGATAGATACTAATATTAACATGCAGACTAATATTTTGCCTCAGGTAAGATAAAAAAAAATACTCAAGACGTTCTAAAATGTCAGAGTATTACTTGTTTGTTCTTAGCTTTCAGCTGAGTAAAACTGGGCAGCGTGAAGAACGGTGAGAAAAAAAGATGGGTTAGAGCATTTCTACTGCTCAAAACTCTAGGAACTCTCATTAGTTAAGAAGTCAAGTTTATCTTTCTAAAAGAAATGAAATATTTGCTTGCGAATAGGATTTTTATGTTTTTCCCTGTCGAACTAATGTTGAATTATCTTGTTGCGTTATGGGTTGCGTGACATCCGGGCATGTGCTGAGAGGTCATGGGGCATGTATTACAATTACACAGTCGATTACCATCGCGTCATTCAATTCTTTGACTCGCTGGGGAAAGACGTTTTTTCATCGTTCAACATTTTGAAGAGGTGAGTTATGTCTAGTGGGACTCCATCTGTTCTTATTTTGGGTCATTCATTTGTTAAGCATTTAAGATCCCATTTCGACCCTCGGACCGATGGTAATTTCAACTTGGGGCGACCGTCTCTGTACACGGCGTTGGCGGACGTACTGTGGCAAAGCTTCGGTCGTTCGATCTCCACGTGGTTGAACGGATTGCTCCTGATGTTTTGATTCTCGAGATTGGGTTTAATGATCTTGTGGATACAAGTCCTGAGATTGTTGGTTCTGAGATCGAGAGTTTGGTTTGTCTCCTAGTGGAGGATTATAAGGTTCGCGTCGTTTGTGTTTGCCATGTCATTCCACGTTATTATTCCTACGACGAAGCGGCAAATTTTGCCGATCGCGTCGAGATTCTCCAGCAGTATCTTGAGGTTGTGCTTTCTCCCATCCCAAATGTTTTTTGTTGGGCCCATAGAGCTTTTTCTCACCCGGGGAAAGATTTTTATTTACCTGATGGCGACCACGTTAACCCAGAGGGTCAGTACCATTTATATCGTAGTTACAGGGGCGCCATTTTTCGGGCATTGCGCTTGCTTTAGAAGTTTCTTAACACATTCCTTTCATTTTTTGCATTTTCACACCTTCACCGCCTCAATTTTTCCTGGGTTGGAAAAATTTTAATCCTGTCATGGGAATTTATTTTATGTGGTTATTACATTCATCACTGATGTGTCCAGTTTGATTTTATTGTTTTGGGGAGTCGTCCTCTTCATTACGGTTTGTGGCTGGTTCACGTATTCTGTTCTTTTGTGTTAGGATTCGTCTTCCACAGTAGGATTTGTCCTCCATTTTATTTTATTAATAAGCAATCCTGCAAGGACAAGAATTTTATGTTTTTTTTGTACGAAAATTAGTTCTGGTCTGTTTACAAAACAAAATTCTTTTTAAGGCCAAACATGTTAGGGGTGTTTATAACACTCTCGCAGACTCTTTTTCTCGATTACAGATGGATACGTTCAAGCGTTTTCCCCCAGTCCACATGGAGCACGAGCCAACAGACATTCCTTTGCATCTGCAGCCTCAGAATTGGCACCTGTAATGACCACACTATTACAGTCCAGCTTGCAACCTTCCTCACTTCCAACTTATCAGCGGTCATGAAAACTTTTTTCACAATTTTTGCATGTAATTCTACCTAGCGTTTCTACTACCCTGTCCATTTCACCCCGTTTTGGCGCTTTTTATCGCATACATGTACGACCGTCAGTATGCTCCTTCCACAGTGAGCACATATGTCTCAGCTTTAGGCTACTGCCACAAACTCTCCGGTTTTCCTGATCCTACCAAGGCCTTTTTATTGTTCAGATGCTTAAGGATTATGGGAAGCTTGGGTCTCGTCTCGATAGCCGTCTGCAAATTACCCTGCCAATTCTAAAAATAATTTTGGAATCTTCAGTTGTGATTTGCCATACACCGTATGGTCGTTGTTTATTTCAGGCCATGTGCTCACTTGCCTTTTTCGCTTGTATGCGGGTTGGTGAGTTCACTTGGACAACTTCACGGAAGAGGGGCTTTCTTATTCAACTTCACCAACTTACACAGCTGGTGGATGCGAATAAGAAGATCATTTGTTTAAAATTCACCTTTCTTGACTTTAAACATAATTACAACCAGAGGCCTTTTTCAGTTGTTATTTATCGTCGCAACGATTTTTGTCCTGTACAAATCATTTTGGATTATTTGTCTCTTAGGGGAAGCGGGCCAGGGCCACTTTTTCGCCTTGCGGATGGTTCCCATGTCTCACGAGCTATCTTTATTGACAAGCTTTCCATGGCTATTAAGTATTGCGGTTTTATGAATAAATTATCTTTAATTGGAAACTGTCAACGAGTTGTCATGATCAATTAAAGTGCCATTAAAAGTCACGTAAAGAAGCCAAAGTGGTGCATTATTATATTTCAAAGCCTTCCAATTGTTTCAAAATACTCACGGAATAACCATTCGACTGCTAACCGCCCATTTACATTTGTCCTATATCCCCAATTACGCGCTGTCGTGTTTTCTAAACAGTTTTGAGTCGCAGCCGCTCCTTTTGAGAGCAGTTTGCCTTCGAGGCTCCCAGTTTTCATAAAATGTATTTCCAGCATTTTACGGCGCCGTGTCATTATTATTATAGAAGATTCGCCGTAGTCATTCATTTGTCCTCATTTGTGGAAGATCCAGCAAACGCCAAGCCTGGAGTGAAAAACTGTTACAATACTTTTTTGGCGATACACGGTCGATTGTTCGGCCAAGGTTACGCACGCACTTCGCTGACATTCTGAATAGCCAATTCATGTATGCAGTAAAACTGCTAAAGATGAAAGGCGGTCTTCAGTACCCTGATACTCTCATGTCCAAAAGCATGGTTTCTTTTGCGGATTCGCCGTTCAAATTTCCGTTGCTTCCTCCATCGATCTTTTAGTTTTGGCCTTCGGCATCGTGAAGTTATTGCATCCAGTGTGTTCAAAACAGCGAGTGTAGCGGCGGAACAGAGAGCTTTGTTGGTATTTCCCGTCAGAAACAGCATTTAAGACCTCTTTGCGGCATGATTTGTAAATGCGAGCTCTATTGTCTAAGTAAGAGGAGCTTTCACTTTATCGATCAACAGGTTATTACTTTTCACACGTTTTGAGATCTAATCTCCCTATACCGGAAAAACGCCCTAAAGTACATTTTGCTTTATTTCTCAAAACTGGAATTTCAACGAATGAGGCACACGTTTTCAGTTCGTTTACAGCGAGTTTTCATCCTTTTTCGCTGAAATTTGGCAAGAATGTTGCCCGATGATGTGGCAAAAAAACGGTGTCGGGGAATTTTTATTTTTGGCCTCCTTCGAAAGTAATTAGTATTTAAGCGAAGGTAATGGGTGTTTTATAAAAACTTGAAGTTTAACAGCGAATAAAAAACAAACCAGAAAAGTAATCAAAATTCCTCGACACCGTTTTTTAGATCAAGGTGTGAAGAAAACGTAGCGATGTCGCTCGCTTTCTCCCGTAAAATTCTGACCGGAAACGAACTCAATTTGTAAAACTACATACTTTTGGAAAATGATCGCTATTTTAGGAAAGGGTTTTATTTCTTGCCTTATCTCAAGTAATAATCGGAATCTGCAATTATTATGCTTTCAGAAAATATATACTTTATTGGGGGTTTTATGAAACGTGTGACCGTGAAGCGGCGACTACGCGAGGTTGTCGTTTGGGGTACACTGATACCTTAAAGTGAGTTTTGATTTGCACCTTGCCTTCATGTATTAAAACATTACCGAGTATTCATCCAACTGGGTTGCAAACGCTTATAGAACTGGGCTCCGACCCAGGGCTTCTGCGGAACAAAGCAAGCAAAAGCCATGTCAGCATTGTATTTTAGACTTTCCTTTATTAGGATTAGAACAGCCAGAGGCACGCATGAATGGATCATTTTAGTAAATTACCTGTTCGGAAGGTCTTTAGAACATTTTTGATATGCAAATTTTCATGCCTGTTGTTTTCGGATTAATAAAAACATTAGTCCTTTCAGGTACCAGACAATATCAGCTATGATTTTCGGAAGGGTAATGAAACATAATGATCAGAAAAGCTTAAATTCGTCGGAGAAGACTTAAAAAGTTGTAGCAAAATGATCGAAAGCCGTCACTGGTTGTCCCTGAATAGTAACGATAAACAGACTGATTAAAGCTATGAAGGACGTTTGCTCATATAAAATGCAACTGAAGTCATTGGAACCGAACATGTTTCATAATTCATAGTATTTTTTCAGTGGGTTTGTCGTAAGGGTTTCCTACGCAAGCTATATTAATTAATTCATAATACGTGGGTAAGTGATAGTGAAATTAGTTGTGGTCACCCGCAATAGTAATTGTACGGGCTCTTTCATTAAAATATCTTAGGTAACTTGAGAGACCTTGCTTGGGTTGAATTGCCTGCGGCGCCAGACTGCTTTCCGTGTCTCTCAGTTTCTGTTGAATTTGGGGGCGTGGAACAAAGATAACACTATCAAAGGTCTACCGCTTTGATAGAATAAAACATCGCGGAGAATGCCTATTGTTCTCGGGACATTTACTTGCAGTTCGTAGGTCTGTCATATTACCTATAATTATTCAAATTAAGCCCAGGAGGCGAGTTTCATTGGTTAAGATTAACGCGCGCTTTTTCCGGTAGGGAATATGGCGTCGCTCATTAACTTGAAGAAGGCGGAGCAGTGAAACAATAAACTTTCCGGATATTGTTTTCGCTATTGTTTTCGCTATTGTTTAGCCTGTTCGCACCACTCAAATGTAAATTTACCGCTCTCCGAGAAAAATACGCGAGGGAAAACAAAACTGTTCATAAAAATTTATTATTGATCCGTATTAAAGAAAGCTGAAATCGCGCGCCCTAAAATATCGCTGCGCTCGAGGAAAACGACCGTTTGGAAAGAGTTTGCTTTGTTGCACCAGACCGAACTGATTCAAAGAAAACTAGCAGAAGGGGTTGTTCTTGGAACGCTTTCGATCGAATGTCTTTGAAAATGACCTAGCGCTTTCTTTGATCGCCGTGTTCATACCGCCTATTAAACCTCTTTATTAAACATTTGCGCAGTTAAAGAGCGGTTGATTCTCAACATATTTGTTTACTTACGCGAGTCAGTAGTGTTGTTTGTTATTCACTTGTCACGCTCATAAAGCAACGAACTCAAACAAAGTTCGTTGATCGATCGATGGCCGCTCATCTTATTTAAAAAACTTTGAAAACCATCGACCGCTTTTACCGCTTATCTGCGCAAAATATGAACGCAGCGCGGCTACTCTTGATCGGGCGCTGGTGATGATCTCTATGTGCCTGCTCTTATTCCTCGCATTTGTTTACGTTTCGTCGTGATTTTGACGTTGATTCTTTTTCCGAAACCGCCTGATACTTTCGGCTAAAGCATTTCCAAGACGCTCGCCAGCAGATTCCGTTAATCGGTAGCCAAGAGGCAGGATACTTGATTGTAGAAGCTGAAACGCTGTGCTTGGCCGTCCACAAACTTCTCTCAATCTGCAAAGAGCTTCGCCGTTTAGTTGGAAGTGAAAAATGGGAATAACTTCGTTGACAAACGGAGGAGCTATTTTGATAAGCAGGGTATGGATCGGGGTTTCGACGAGATTTGAAAAGAACTCGCGATCACCTGCGGTTTCGCTTTCCTTGTTCATTGCGCGACAAGGTTTCGAATGAATCAGCTGCGCCGACCAAATACTTTGAATATGGCGGTAATTGTGAATATTTTACAGTTAAGTGGTTTTGTTGAATGGGTATTGTTAGTTTTGACAGCTATTGTTATGCAGACGTCTTTTTAAGACAATAGCTCTTCCATTGAAAACGCGCCATTTTCAAACACAACTCGGACAGATAGTTTTCAAACTAAAAAGGCCGAAGGTTCCTGTAGACCAATTTTCAAGGTCGAAACGGGGTTTGTTTTAGAAAAGAGCCATTTTTCATTTGCCGTGCGTGAAAGTTGGAAAGGCCGTTAAGATTGTCTGAAAATCGCTTCTGAAAACGGCCTTCATACTAAAAATGGCCGATTTTTGCTCATTTTTAAGCGCAAAAGGCCGGTCCTTATACCTGCTATATCCACTTACTTTTCAGCTTTAATTGACGATACAACCTTCTTCTTCAAAAAGCAGCGCGTGAAACTTGAAGTTATAACTCGTGGAAGTCATAAAAGTTAGTTTTATCAACCCGAGCGCGCCAATTTGGGGCCTTTCTTCTCTTATTCAGGGCATTTCATGGCACGCATATATTAAAATTTGCCGCTTCACCGGTTATGAATAATTAATGATGTCCAGGCATTCTCCGCGATGGTCATACTGATGAGCTGAAAGGTTAACCTACAGATGAAGCATTCTTATCATCAGTTTAAATTTTGAATTAAAATCTTGAAAACGTCAGAAGCAGAAAGAGTTGCAGGGGATTATTTACATTTATTTGTTCATTATCACGCGCGCAGATCCAGAAAAAGACCTCATTTCAGAAAACATTGACAGATTGATAAATTAATAATAAAATGAACAAAACGTTTGTTTTTATTTACGTGTAAATAGAATGAGTAAAACGAGTTGGAAATAAGAAGTACATCATTTTCAGTTTTAAGGCGTTTCACTGCAGGGTTTAAAAGTTCAACAAGAGTTAACGTTAATGTTAAAACCACACTTAATGGCGGTAAATCAATCGACGTTTTGTCATTACTGCCTTGTTCGTTATTTGTAGTCGTGTGCTTGTGCCGAAATTGTGCTCTCGTGTGTCGAGACTTCATAAAAATGAGAAATCGCGATGTATCTTGAGGGAAGCGAGTGTTTGCAATATGAAAACTTTTCTCATCTCCTCGCGTTGGCGGACATCCTTCTCCAGTACACTAATTTGCTAGCCCCGATTTAAGCGGGGCGACAAGGACGTCTTCTAGTGAATGGCCTGGGCCATTAAAGTGTTGCGAAACAGGCAAGTCGCTTTTTTTACGCAGTCTCTTCACCACTTTCAACAAGAGTTCTCTAATATATCTTTAAAGTGTGAGGACGATTGCAGATTGGAGGTCCAGCCGGTCTTCGTCAGTGGTGTGCTTTGTGAGGATGATGATAACCGCTTCCACGGCATAGCAGTTGCCGGAAAGTACTCTTACCTTGAGGGGAGAATATAAACAATCATGGGGAATTAAAATAAAAGTTTAGTAATGATTTTATTTATGATTAAGTTTCAAAGCAGTGTTGGGCACAAGTTAGACGCTGTTCTTAAAGCCATCTGTCAGCTAAAATGTAATGGTGATTGCTGAAACAATGCCAAACTGTTATTATCCAATAGCACCCGGCAATCAGCATTGTCGCGTAAACAAGAAATAAAAATATGATGAATGAATGATGAATGTAAGCTATTACTCTGTCTCTCGTTGGATTCTTTTCGCTCGCTGTATCTTTTGACTTTTCGTCCCAATATACGATAAAAGTTTTATTTTATTTTTTTGCAACGATTTTATACTGTTGTGTGACTTGAAGACAAACATTTTCCTCAATGTATTTCAGATGGTCTTGCTGTTTAAAGAACCGTAATATATTAAAAAAAAAAAACAAAAAAAAAAACAATAATAGTCTCTTTCTCATTTAAATCGATATGCCATTCATTAGAATCTAGCACAGATCCCACTAGATGAAATAACCAAACCAACGGCAGTTTGTAGATATTCATTAGAGGGAGATTCATCTTTTTCAAGATGATCGGGACGAAATTATCTGCTTTTTCTATACCTTGAATGTATTGAAGACCCATCAGTTGCATAGCTGAGATAGATAAAGATGTTACACACTTTGTGACACAAGGTACTCGGAAACATTTCCCAGTTTCCCTTGTAGGAGTAGAATTATGAACACATGTACCAGGGCATACTTGGCATTAACTAGCAGGTGTAAGCTTTCACTGAGTGCTGTGCTTTTTTCAATGAACACATTGGATCTTTATTCTGTCGCTAGTGCTGTTCACTTTAGGAAATGGCAGAAACCTGAGATGAAATAATACCAGTACTTAAGTTTCCTTGGAAGGCATTAATCGCCATCTTTGGTGTTAATTCTCGACGTATGGAATTCACTGTGGAGATTCGTGGGTGGTATTCTCGGAAAAGTATAAAAGTTCGACGTTTTATACCCGTTTATACTACACGAACAATATTCAGATATGTGAAGCATACATGTATTTCATTATGCAGCGCCTGGTCCATGTTTACGCGACGTCGATGCAAGAGCCCGGTGTCTCTAAAGCCTTTTACGTTCGCCCTTCTTAAGTCACTGTAGATTACATGTTGAAAATTGAAAAATCGAAAAACATCATTATTTAAATGGCGATAAGTTTATTGTTGACTTTAGTATATCGTATTAAGCTGACAGGTCCACTCAATAAAGGAATGGACAATGCCTAGCGCGCGTCCATCCAATTCGGGATGCACGCGGATAGTTGGGAGAGCACGAAGGTAGCGTAAGAGATGCTCGAGGCGCAGCCGAGAGCATCTCTAGCTACCTAAGTGCTCTCCCAACTATCCAAGTGGATCCCGAATTGGATGGACGCTAGCTAGGCATTGTCCATTGCTTTTATAACATAGCAAGACATTTTTCACGCTGAAAAGTCGCTTTTTCTGCACTTATCAAATTGCAAGTTCTGCACGTGCACGTGCACGTGTTGTTTTCACTGACAGCACGTTTCGCTACACGTGCACGTGCACGTGTTGTTTTCACCGGTAGCACTGATGTTTCTGCAACCATTTCAGACACATTAATTTTCCAAGTCTCCAAAGTCATCGAGAAACCCTAACTCAAATGTTGAAAAACACTAGCTATTAGTAACAGCTAAAGTTAAGTTTTACTCGAAAAAAGTTGTGAGAAAAACTTTCGCTGGCAAGAAATTTCACCGACGATGGCGTCAGCATGAACCATCTCTATGAACCATCCATTTCTTTTTCATAGAAAATTAGCCAATCACAGCGCGCGCTAGCATATAGCTATGTTATAAATTCTATTAGAATGGAAGATAAATTGTAAGCTTATGCCATCACGAATCCACCAATATGTTAAATGAACGTTAACAAATAGGGAGATAAATAAAAACATTTATTTTAAGTGTGTAACTCCTTACTCCGCAACCGGTTTTAACAACCATACATCATATTTCACTTGTTAAAGTAATCAACATAGCGTATAAGTAATCAGCATAATGCTGATATTTAACAATTATCCTGCGAAATCACGCGGAATATCGTGTGATACTTAGCCGACGAGGCCGTAGGCAGAGTCGGCTAAAATCAGACGATATTCCGCGAGATTGAGCAGGGTAATTGTTTTATTATTCAACAAATTGATAACAAAATTGATTTCCAAGCTCGTAACATTTTTAAACCTTTCTGTCAACATTTTTTCACTTCACTTTTTCTTCCCACGTACGAAGCTACGTATATCGCCGGATATCTGTTGCCTACGGATGACAGACATCGAGAGCATCATGACCATATTTGGATAGTGTTACAATGTGTTGAATAATAATTCGCCATATCTAAACGTAAAGCAATTAGTTACCATAAATTAATAATAAAAAAATCCTCGAACAAGAAGGCTGATATTGACTGCAGTGTACCACATTCATGGTAGATGCGTGGGATGGGCCTATAAAATACTGTCATCTGCGGGGGCACTATAACAAAAGCTTCGACTAGTGCTCGATCGTTAGCTCGGAGCTAGAATTGAAAACATGAAAATTGCCTATCACCCGGCGCGGAAAAACTTCGAGCTTTGTTTAGTGAAATACCTTTTGTTGAGTTCCTTGTCCCTGCTCATGACACAAGGTATGTAAAAGTGAGTCACTTTGTTGCCGCGGTTACATGTACAGTTGCTTTAGATGCAAAGTTGGGTCAATGTTAACAAGCACGTTTTCAAAGCTCAGGAGTGAGATAACTGTATAAGTTGTACATTTTGCTGTTAAGTTTGGCAATAAAATTGTAGAAGATTACTTTAAAATATGAGCATTTCGCCAGTCGTTCGCCACTCGATGCGGAAGTTTGAAATTCGATTGTAATTCGCCTTTCTGACAACCACTAGCCTCACGTCTGACCATTACTCGGACGCATGCTACGCAGGCTCGTTGAAAATCGTAATGCCAGTTGTTATTTCGTAAAATTGACGCTACATTTCAATGTATTCAGGTTAAGCTATTTTGATTGTATAACATTAACTTGACATCAGTCATCGGTATTAATAGTGTTATTACTGCTGGCACAGTATTTACCTGTATTCTTCCTTAATAAGTTCTGGCCAAATTTCTGCTCCACTCGTTTCATGGCAAAAAAAAAAAAAAAAAAAAAAAAAAAAAAAAAAAAAAAAAAAAAAAAATCAGTAATTTTATGTACGGTTTACGATAAAGTTTCAAACTGATCTTCCTGGTTTAAAGCAGCTTGGCGAGGACATGACATGCAATGTTTAGACATATTTTAATTTCAATGGCCATCTGAATAAAGAGCTTATTTAACTCAACTCCTTCTGTCCTTTCTAATAATATTTTATAGGAAAAAAAATGCAATGACCCCGCATAAGAAATACAACTTCAATGAGGATGAACTTAGAAATTTGAACAAAGTGACATTCGTGATGTTTATTCCAATAATACATCCTCGGCGACTTATGATGTTTCGATTCTGGCGCCCGTTTCTCGATTTCAAGCCTTGTAGACTTTTCGTGTCCGCAAATTTTTAGTTAATCTGCGGTTAAAATCAGAGGAATTTAAATGCACGAAATTTTGTGTAGGAAGAATCACTGTTCATATTAAGAATATCTGAATAAAACAGCTCTGTAATCATAAGGTTCAAGATTTTGCTGTGGTTTTCCGGCTGCAAAAACTTTTCGAGACATTCGGGGCATTTCTCTATAAAACCGTTTGCAAAACATACCGATATTCAATATCATATCTGTTCACAAACCG
Organism: Platygyra sinensis; assembly: GCA_019787425.1. Taxonomy (NCBI): domain Eukaryota; kingdom Metazoa; phylum Cnidaria; class Anthozoa; order Scleractinia; family Merulinidae; genus Platygyra; species Platygyra sinensis. The sequence continues at coordinate 8,132 of JAHPZR010015673.1, read as the reverse complement.
TTTTTCCGTGTTCATTATTTATTTCACATTCCGTTAATTGTGAAACGTTCGTTAATCTTATTCATAAAACACAAAACAGCGTATTTTAGCATAAATATCTCCCTAAGGGGATATTATTACGACATGTAAGTAACTTGAATTTTTGGTTATTTGTTGTGGCTTTCTACTTAGAACACGGTCGTTGAAAGCACTGATAATTCAAGACATAGTTAGTAGAGGGGACTATGTCTAACTATGTTCAAGATAAGAGTAAACTGATTTCAGCTACAACGTAGTTTTGTAACATTGCAAGTGCATTTTCTTCAAATACTTTTTTAACTTTCGGTTTTGACTTTGACCGATGCCAAACCCACGAGAAGCACTAATATCTCCATTGACGTTAATTGGCTGCAACAAGCTGATAACTGTCAATTTTCTCGCAAGCTCGTTGGCTAATTTTTACCGTACACCTGGATGATGCCATTAAGCGTGGATCTAGAGATTTGTTCGCAGCCGCATAAGCTAAAATCGGAATCTAACAGGAACTTACTTTAAGAAAAAAAAGTATCACAGTAATTAAGATTAAATTTGCTGACATTTTAGTTATCTTATAGTTACCTTATAGCTCGGAATTCCACAAATGGAATCTGTTTATTTTGCCGCTAGTTCAAGGCACCCATCGGATGCGAGTGCACTGGACTCGATAACAGTTCACCGCTTTCAAGATATAGCTTTGAGATTGCTTGTTGCCCGTGAGTGAAGTTTATGGTGTCTTAGGTTTTGGTTCTCCGACGCTTTCATGTAAAGATTTTCTCGTTGGAAGCCCACACTTCGTCGTTCTGGCTTTCTGTTGTCAGTGGAAATAACCAAATAGAGACCTTTTGTTCTGTACGTCTGTCCTCTTATTTGATGATATATAGCTCGGGTTTTATATTTGAGCGTTGTCCTACAAAAGCGCAAAAGGGAAACAAAGATGGTGGGATGTTGTTGATTGAAGCTAAAAAGTATTCTACTAAGCTCGTTCAACACCATGTATGCGCAGCGCAAACCAACATTCTCGATCGTTTGCACAATAGACCGTTTTCACGTGAGGTCAACAAACTCTAAAATCCAAAGATCAAGTAAAGTGTTAATCATAAAAATTACAATTTCCTCGATTGTGATTTGTTTAAAAAACTCCAATTTTCCACTATACTAATTCACTTGCCAAGTTGTTACCAGACAGTTGAATAAGCTAATCACATTCAAAGTTGAAGTTTAAATCAACCAATCTCAATTTCAGAGCAACATTAAACAAATAATAACAATAACGATAACGATAATGATAATTGTAGCGGCCGCCTTTCTGTGTGAAAGGGGACGCGAGAATGCAGAACTACGACTCATCAGTCCGACAAACCAAACAGTTTTTGTTTAATCGAGCATCCGCGGTTTGCGAGGAATTACAGTCTGAATTGCAAGGTAAAGAATCCAGAAACGGCTGTAAGAACGGTTCCAAAGACGGCTGTCAAAGACTGTGATGAACCGTAGGGAAAACGAAAGGGCTTCGGGCGAAGCTACAAAACACTAGCGATGCTATCTCGGTTTCTAAAACACGAGGAGAGCTAACCAAAACCGTATATGAACTAAGGTTGAGTGATCTTTGCAAGTGCATCTGTTATCTGGGCTGTGTAGTTCTCAGGTACTGGAGAACAGGTGGCTACAAGTGACGGAAAGAATGCTGGAGGATTGCCACAGAAGGCTGTCGGCGTAGTGGGTTGGTTCACTGACTTTGTTATAGAGATTGCTGGTATGACTGGGAGATTGGGACTTCCAGAACTAAACTTGGCTGTAGTGTACACTGGTGAGAATGGGTTCAACGGTCTCTGGGTTTCTTGAACTGATGGTACTGGTAGTGTGGTAAGCGAGATCGGAGATCCTGATTGTGAAATTGGCTCAACAGAAGGAGCAGATGACAACGATGTGATCAATACATTGCTTTCTGCACATGTCTCTTGTGTGGTAGGTGGTACAATGGCAGCTTCGGATGTGAAGGTCAATTCAGTTTCGAGGCCACATCAATCGGATCGTGCACAGTGGTGGGTAGTAGAGGCAGTTGTTCAATATCCACGTCATTCTCTTCATCCACTGCTCCTTTGCAGACGGCTTCTTGGGCTGTGATTTCTTCAAGTTCCTTCTGGATCTTCAACTGCTCAAGTTTGCTTTCTTGTTCTGCAATGACTGATGGAAACTTAAGTTTCTCTTGAAGAGCAGCCTTTTTAGCACGGCAGGCAAGAAGTGTCTCTCTGTGTGAGCTTCTGCTAGACCCCGATTTTGTAGATCTAGAGAATCTTGATCGCTGTGACCTCCGTGAGTGAACGGACTGGGCATCATCTTCAAGGCGTTTAATTTCTTGCACAGCAGTAGTGTGAATTATTTTCCAAGTGTCATATACATGTGACTGATTGTTTGTGGCACGCTGGGATTCACTAGTATCAAATCTTCAAGACTTCTTAGCTTTGCAAGCAGGTCGCGATCGTTGGCTAACGCGGCCTTTCTCTTTAGCTCACATCGATATTTCCTGCCTATGGACGTGAGGGTCCTGGGTCTAGTTTCACAAGCATTGTGTTCAATGATGGCTTTATCGCTTGGCAAAATACTAGCTTCTTTTGAATCCAAGCGAAGTCTGCTCAGACAAAATCATGGGAAATGGACTAACCTCTGATCCAATCGAAGCGGTTGGCTGATTCTGTGTCGAACTTGAGATCTCTTTAGCGCTGACCTGTTCGGCGACGTGTTCATCTTCTTTTGAAGTGAATGTCAGTGACCATATTCCAGTGTCTTCGAGCACATCTGCTTGTTCCTTCGATTCCATGGCGAAAACTTCTTTCGGCTGTCCACTAGTCTGATTTGACTGTAGCGGCCGCCTTTCTGTGTGAAAGGGGACGCGAGAATGCAGAACTACGACTCATCAGTCCGACAAACCAAACAGTATTTGTTTAATCGAACATCCACGGTTGCGAGATTACAGTCTGAATTGCAAGGTAACGAATCCAGAAACGGCTGTAAGAACGGTTCCAAAGACGGCTTTCAAAGACTGTGATGAACCGTAGGGAAAACGAAAGGGCTTCGGGCGAAGCTACAAAACACCAGCGATGCTATCTCGGTTTCTAAAACACGAGGAGAGCTAACCAAAGTCCCGTATATGAACTAAGGTACGACGGGATATGTCACGCAATACGACTGAACGACTGAGAAGACGTTACAATAATCGTTTATTTTAGTGTCGAGTGTATTTAGCTCAGTAGTGTTAATTGAAGACACTATAAATGGATAACTAAATATAGCGAACAGAACATAAACTATTAAGAATCCCAACTGGTGGGAGACTAACCAGTTGGCTATTTACACAACGCGGTCGAGGAGTTGAACTCGGGACTACCGAGAACAAATCCAGATGTAGAGTCGATGATCTGAAACAGGGACTTCCCGATTTTAAATCTAACGCCCGAAGCCACTCGGCACGCTCTCTCCCTAAAATTGGTCAGTCTCTTAATGCAAATTTTTCCTTTTTTAAACTCGTGAAGCGCATGCGCGAACGAGTTTATCGTGAGTTGTGGGCAAATGTGTCCCATTCTCGTCCCCAGAGCCCACGATCCTTCTGGCCTGTGGTTGGGATCGGAGAGCTCTGGCCAGACCCGATTTTCTGAGCATGCGCAGAGTATTCGTTTCGCCATTCTCAGCCAATCAGATTTGCTAGATTTACGGGAAGTCCGTGAATCGCGGACTTCCGGTCTTGGACCAAACCAGAGCTCTCGATCCAACCACAGGCCAGAAGGATCGTGGGCTCTGGGGACGAGAATGATGTGTCTCTCGATGGGCTGTAAACTTTATGCAAATGAGGTATGCTCGCGGCTTAGTTTTAAATTGCTGTCTATCTTTAATTAAAATAAGCTGTTTTAAAGGTCTAAATTAAAAGATATATTAAAGTTAAAGAAGACTCGGCTACCGAAATACGTAAAATCGATGAGCAGCACAAGTTCTCACTGGATGCTGAATTCGTATAGATTTTACTGAGGAAGTCGTTCAAGTACGGTTTTATGGTATGGTAAATGCGCATATTAGCGAGTGAAATGATATAAACACAGAGCTATTTTATTTTGTATCGCTAAAAATAAAGGAAAAAAAAGAGAAAAAAAAATTTAAACATATTGGCCCACACCAGAGTCAAACGCGGTACACTGGAACGGTAGAGATGCTCAGTACCACTGAGCTATGTCAACATTATATGCACGCTCTCGAGAAAATAAACATCCAAATTAGTATCAACCGTATTAAAGACCCCAGACAACTCAGCGGGCTCGAGTCTGTACAAGGATTTTCTGGGGCTAATTTGTCCTTTACCAAACGACTGTCAGTGAGTATATTTGGTGTTTGTGGATTTTTCGGACACTCGGGAGTGCCTTTTTTAAAGCCTAGAGGTCACATGTGTTCATCGTCAGCAACGCTTGTTTTGAGCAGTCCGGGCCATAGCCAGAAGTGGATATACGATTTCCTGTGCTCTGATTGGCTCACGCAAAACCAAAACATTGCCTAGACCGCGAAAGGACTAAGACCGAGGGAAATGGCGAGAGAGAAGAAATCTATGTCGGCGGAGACGTCGCATACAAATAAACTACAACAATAATACGGTTGAATCTTTCCCATCTATTAATCCCACGATCTCTTGAACCTGCGAATAATTCGAACTAGTAGTCGTTTTACTTGGATTCGCTGTATTCGTGTAATTAATTTTACTCCCGATTCGAACCAATTTCCTTTAATCGTATAAGCTTAGCTTCGATAAAGTTAAGACAACCTGTACTAATGCGACTTGCTTTGCACGAGGTATCGTTCCACAATCCAGGACTGCCAAAGATCAAAAAAGGCTGATTTTGGCCTCGACAGCGGTGATCACCACTTTCAATTTAAGCTACGCTGTTTGCTGTTGCAATATGAAAGGTATCTAGCTGAAATTATTATAGGGTTATAAGGTTCACTTTCTTGTCTTTTATATTTATCCATATTGATAAATCTAGAATTGATAGATCTGTATTTAAAGGGGACTTATTGTGGCTGTGCTTTTGTTCAAAATTATATCAAATTATATTGAAATTTTCAGCCAAGTTTTGTTGTACCTTACCACAGCTACATGTATCAAAAGCAAAAAAATACATGGATCAAAAGTGAAATTTATATGCAGTCTTATTTCCATGCCTTCAAAACCATCAGTGGAAAACCCTATTTGGTCACTTTTTTGAAGCTTTCTCCTCCTTTGGCAACATGCAATAGCCAGTTGCAAGGAATGACTGCACCCCTCCTGCTCTTTTATCTTTGCCCATTTCTGTGCAGAGCAACAAATGACTCAACTTTGAACAGTAACATGCACATTCTATGTGGATGTGAATCTCTATTGCAGTACATTATAGTTATGAGAAACAATAGGTTGATCAACAAATGAATTTTGTTATGGTATGTTGATGTTCTGGTTTCAGTATCGCCATTTAGGAAAACCTCCACAGCTGCTCAGGTGACAACCTACATGTATTCAGGAGGGCAAATGGGTATGGCTGAATGCATTTTGCAAGGTCCAGGGAATTTCAAGACCTTTCAAGACCTTTCTAGATCTTCCTTT
>JAHPZR010015672.1:20000-25243 GCA_019787425.1 Platygyra sinensis | reverse complement strand
AATTAAAAGTTCAAAGTGCTTAACAAAAACGTATACTTAATATAAAAAGTTAACAACATATTTAAAAGTTTAATACACTAAAAGATAATTTTCTGAATGATTTGTTGCTCTGTTAATCCCTTGTCCCCTTTCGATGACACTTGGGTGAATAGGTTAAGTTAAAGTCTTCATTTTCACATAAAAAATAATGACATAATGATTTTTTCTATATTCTGTGGGAAAAAATATTAATTTTCTGGGAAAATGCCACTAAAATGCTCGAATAATGCTCAATGCTTTTACCTCACTAAAATGCTCGAAAAAATGCTAGCATAATGTACAAAAGCCTACTGCTGCTCCATGCTTTCTTGGGTGAGTGGTTGCAATTTAGTGGCCTCGATAGCTTCGTTTATTTGCATTATATCTAAACAGTGGATTTTCTCAGGTTCGGAAGGACAGTTCACGGACACAGGTTCACAGGGTCGCAAAATTCTATCGCAAAAGACGCAAGGGAGTTTCGGAGCGGTCAAAAAGGCCGCGGACACAGAGTTTGCAGGTGATGATAGCGTAATACTAATTTCAGTTTGTGTCTCCGCATCTTTGAGATTTCGATTCCCAACTGAACCTGACACTGAAAATCTTGTACTGTCACCTTTTCGAGATTTCCCCATCGATATGCAGCCATCGCTGCGGCTTTCTGTTAGTACCAGTGTTAGTACGTCCCTACGTGGATGACATTTTCAAGCAAAGCACTCTAGTTTCAAAAATAAAGGCACCACTCACATGTTGAAAACGTAGGGCAGAAAATTAATCAATAAAAATGTAAACAGAAAGTTTTTTGTGGCTGTTGCAACGAAGTAAAAGAGTTACCAGCGACTTGAATCGGCGACGGGCCGGCGCCGAAAAAAGCGCGCGAAAAAAATTTTGGCTGACCGGAAGTGAAATTGCACCTGGGTAGCAACCGTGTAGCTTAGCAACGAGATACCTTAATGGGCCCTTAAGAAGTGAAGCATTGATGTTTCATTCCTGACATCAATCTGTGTCAACAACTATTTTTGAGACTGAGTAAAGTTATATTTTTTTAAGTAAACAAAAGTCACAAACATTTTGTTCATTTCTTTTCAGTTGTTAAATTCGAGACGAAGTAATGATAGATAGATAGATAGATAGATAGATAGATAGATAGATAGATAGATAGATAGATAGATAGATAGATAGAAACTTTATTAAAGTGTCAAAAAACCACCTAGCTAGGGAAAAAGAATCCCTTACTAATTTGAGGACACCAATTAGGGAAAATTAAGAAACCAAAAACTATATAGTAATAGATAAAATATCTACAGTTATCTAATTACGGGATTTGTAGTACTGAAAAATATACAGAAGTTAAGAGGAGCAGAGGCTACAGCCTGCGCAGCCGTCATCTAAAAGTTCACTTATTTTGAGTTGGCGTATCTTGCCTTTGAACGACAGCTGCCAACTGAGACTGCCCAAGTATTCTTTCTGAACCATTTCCTAAAGCAGAAACGGCTTTTTCTTTCTTTTTTCTTTTTCTAGTACCTGTTCAACGCCTCGATAAGCCGGACTTTTTGTTCCTTATCTTTTGCCCAGTCACGTAAAATACGATCTCAATTCTCAAAACATTCCGCCATTTTAAAACACGAAGGGAAAAAAAAAAACTTTGTAATGATGACGTCAATCGTACGTCTGCCCTCTAATAGATCATAGGCGACAACCAATCAAAATGCGATAGCAACTTGGGTTATTATATAAATAACAACGTGCACCATTAAAGCACACCAACGTCTGCTCAACCGAGCCGGACATTCCATTTCAAGGAGCTGACCAATCACATCGTGGCTTTTAAATTTCGCAGCCGTTCTTTAAGGTGGTTCTTAGCTTGAGTTACTCAGGCACAATGGGAATGGAATGCCCGGCTCGGTGTAGCACACGTTGGCGGGGAGGGAGAAAAGGACAGACACAAACAAGGGCTGACAAGGATGCTACCAGTGCACGTGCTCCGTTACAGTTCAAGAAAACGGGTTTCATTATGAATTTTATTTTATAAACATCGGATTGACAGCAACGAGCTCTCAAACATAAAGTTCTATTAGATTTTTGGAATGCTGAACAAGTTCACAGCCCAACATTTCAATCACGACAGTAATTACTGATACGCCTAAAACAGACTGCATTGAACAACTTATACTGAGATAGAAATCAGCAGACACTCTTCTCGTGATTGTTTGATGCATCTTCGGACTTAGTTGCTATAGTTTGTGGATAGCCTTTGAATAAACAGAAACTTAATGGGAGCAAGGGTACTGTGCCACCTTAAATTTTCACACATTATGTTTATTTACTTGAAGGATCAGTGCTACCACGTGTTACCTATGGAGCAGATCGTGCTTCAGTAAGAGCAGCAACCTGGAGCTCAATATATCCCTCGCTGTCCAAGTGGTTTGTCTAAAGTAAGCAAGTTTGGATTGGCCAATAAGGTTGTGAAGCGAATCCTGCTTCATTAAAAGCAGTAACTGGAGCTTAATCAGTGGTTATTCTGTCCGTCGCTTTCCAAGTTGTTTGTTTAAGGTAAGCAAGTTTAGACTGGCCAATAAGGTTGTCAAGCGAATCCTGCTTCATTAAAAGTAGTACTGAACTGGAGCTTAATTGGCTATTCTATCCCTCACTTTCCAAGTGGTTTGTCTAAAGTAAGCAAGTTTGGATTGGCCAATAGGCTGTGAAGCGAATCCTGCTTCATGCCATTTAAAGTAGTAACTGGAGCTTAATTGGCTATTCTATCCATCGCTTTCCAAGAGGTTTGTCTAAAGTAAGCAAGTTTGGATTGGCCAATAAGGTTGTGAAGCGAATCCTGCTTCGTTTAAAGTAGTAACTGGAGCTTAATTGGCTATTCTATCCATCGCTTTCCAAGTTGAAAGTAATTTGTCCCATAGTAGCAATTGAGTGATAACGGTCATTTTAAATGCAAGTGCGGCCGTAACACTACTTGAACAGAGACCTGAAAAAAATTCAGGTTCTGAGCGGGATTCGAACCCACGACCTCTGCGACAAATTACTTTCATCTTTACTGTACTTGGGCCAAGTCTAAACGTCCCCATATAAAGGGCTAACCCATATACGACCATCGCAGAGGTCGTTGGTTCGAATCCCGCTCAGAGCCTGAATTTTTTTCAGGTCTCTGTTCAAGTAGTGTCACGGCCGCACTTGCATTAATGACCGTTATCACTCAATTGCTAGTATGGGACAAATTACTTTCATCTTTACTGTACTTGGGCTAAGTCTAAACGTCCCCATATAAAGGGCTAACCCATATACGACCGCTCTCATGTGGCTTTAATAGCTCAGTTGGGAGATTACTGCACCGGCATCGCAGAGGTCGTGGGTTCGAATCCCGCTCAGAGCCTGAATTTTTTTCAGGCCTCTGTTCAAGTAGTGTTACACGGCCGCACTTGCATTAATGACCGCTTTCCAAGTTGTTTGTCGAAAGTAAGCAAGTTTGAATTGGCCAATAAGGTTGTGAAGCGAATCCTGCTTCATTTAAAGTAGTAACTGGAGCTTCATTGGCTATTCTATTCATCGCTTCCCAAGTTGTTTCTCTGAGGTAAGCAAATTTGAATTGGACAACGAGGCTGTGGAGCAAATCCTGCTTCATTAAAAGCAGCAACCGAGGCTTACATGTAATTGTTCATTCTATCCCTCGCTTTCCAAGTTGTTTGTCTAAGATAAGTAATTACATTTGGGTTGGCTAAAAGGGTTGTGGAGCAGATTCTACTTCATTAAAAGCAGGAACTGGAACTTATTTGGCCATTCCATCCATCGCTTTACAAGTTGTTGGTCTAAGGTAAGCAAGTTTGATGTGCTCTGCTCAGGTTTGTAAGTTCCAGGGTGCGTCAGTCTAAGAAAATCCAAGATTGAATTTTTAAATCCGAAAGAATCCGAAAGAATCCGAAAATGAATTTTGCGTTCCTTTACTGAACAGATCAATTCAAGATCTTTCGGATCATGGTGCGTCAAATGGACTGAAGAATCTACTGTGGAAGTGGATTCTACGGTTTTTTGACGCACCATATGATCAGAGAGATCTTGGATTGATCTGTTCAGTAAAGGAACGCAACATCCGTTTTCGGATTCCTTCAGATTGACGAATCCAGTCTCATCAATCTCAGAGAGTTTTGTAAACGGAGTCACATTAGTCAAAATTTACGAGCTATTGCTAACTTTCCAAAAACTGTTGGCCTCTCCGCAGTCTTGGTGTTACGAGGAGTGTTTACTGTTTAGTTCCAAAAATATCCGAACGGAAATTAAAGGTAATCCCATTTTCCTGATGGGCTTTTTCACAGGAAAATTCGTGTTCTGTTTGCTTTGAGACCACTTATTATCGTCTCTGATCGTCTTTGCAGCTAATTCCAGATTCTCACTACAAATTAGAGTGAACTCTTCATAAATGGTAAACCCCCGTCTACAAGGCAGTTTTCCCTTTGGGAATTTTGTGACCATGAACTTTTCCCGTGTAAACTGAAGAGTTGTGGTGTTATGTTGGCAAAGAAGCTGGCTAGTTGGTCACATCGATAACTGTATATTTCATGGCGTTCTGAACATGATAAAATGGATGGCTTTCCTCAATTTAAATCTTGAAAATATGTTATAAAGTAAGTAGTTTTTTCCTGAGCTTTTTTTAGCCGTCCGAAGATGTTTGCTTGCTCTCATCACACAAAAAGAAAAAGTTTCTTCGTGTTTCGAAGACCACGCAAGTGTTTATTGTTTCTAAAAAAAGTCAGTAAAGCATTTTCGGAAGGTAAATGAAACACATGTACAACACCTTGAAAATCTGACCTACCCAGATGATGCTTCTTGACGCGGTGTATTTCAAAGCACACTCTCCATAGGTGCTCAACTCACAAGTGGCTGTGCTTTGTTTAGCAATTGGAAGGAAATGAGGTGACTGTAAGTTTCCAAAGATGACGCAAGCCTGCTAGGAAATAATGAGGTTGTTCTGAAATTTTGTGTAAAACGATTATGGTGGAATTGGAAGCTAAGAAAACTAAGAAATATTGTTAAAGATACGGTTTCATTCTAAACGTCTTTGAATTGGAAAGCAATGAATAAAATTTCAATATCAATATCTTTATATACTGACCTATGTTCGTCTTTAAATTTCCCGCGCACGGCAATTCTGTATTTCTTGATGTGGTTGGATTGGTAATCAATTTAGCAAAGCATTTTCTGATAAAAGCTGAAACTACATG
>JAHPZR010015672.1:10000-12500 GCA_019787425.1 Platygyra sinensis | reverse complement strand
TACCGCCCTCCTTCGTCGCGAAAAATTCGTACTTTTACAAGTTTGTCTTACAGGACGCCATTTTGTATATTTAACAAATTGACGTCAGTTTTTTATGCGTCTGTCCTGTTATTGATCATGAATTTCGTCATCACATTGTCAAAGTAGCTGTGGATCCACGAGGCGATAGCCGAGTGGATCTGCAGACTACTTTGACAATGTGATGACGAAATTCATTATCAATAACAGGACAGACGCATTAAAAACTGACATCAATTTGTTTTTTACGATAACAAATTGTCGAATTGCCGGCTCGCGCTCGCTGACGCGTCGCATGAATTTTAAATTCATGTGTATGTCCGCATATGGACAATAAAATTAGCCAATGAGCGCGCGTGAATTTCTGTAGTTATCGTAAAATCACATTTTTACGCGGTAACTCGCTGCTGTCGTGACTTTGCTTGCGCGACTGCCGGTAAACTATCGTCATATCACGATCTTCTTTGGCCGTTTGACCATGTTAATGATAGTTGATGATAGTTAGGGGAGAATCAACTATCATCGACTATCACGCGCCGTTTGACCAGGGCTTTAGTGCCTAAACAAGTTCGCGCTGATTGTTTCTGCGCATCCTTACTGCGCACGCAAATTGACATGCCACTTCATGCATCGAGCGCGCGCGCTAAGTACTAAAATGAACAATGATAGCGGAGCTCCGGCGGCCCGAAGAGCCGCCAAGCGGAGCCCCATAACCAATAGGGAAAAAGAAAACCCATGAATTGATTTTCTCATGGTTATCATGGGCACCGGTATTGCTCGTGGGCGAGTACGCACGACGACGACGACGGTGGTGGAGTCGCGCAACATGGCGGCCATACTCTAAATAATAGGTTGACAGAGACATGCACCCTTGGTTTACCGCAGGAGGGAGAGGGGTGCAACTTTGTTTGTGCGGCAATGCGATTGGGGGCGCGGCCGATGATCGATCGCCATTATGACGTCACCAATGTGAACCGGTCCGAGAGGTTTTCAATGGCCGCCCAAACAAAGTCTGACCCCTCCCTCCTGCGGTAAAACCAAGGTTGCATGTCTCTGTCAACCTATTATTTAAGGAGTATGGCGCGCCATGTTTGCGCGACTCCACCACCAACCCGGTCCGTCGTCCGTCGTGCGTAGCGCCCCACGAGCTATAAACCGCTGCCCCTGATTAACCATGAGCAAATCAATCCATGGGTTTCTTTTTCCCTATATGGTTATGGGGCTCCGCTTGGCGGCCCTTTCGGGCCGCCGGAGCTGTCCGCTATAACAAAGATGAGGGGGTCTGGACACCTAGATTGGAGCAAATTACTTAACAGTAAACTAGAAAAACTAGAGTAGATTAGATAAAGCCATCAGCTTTTTCACTTCCGACATTAACTGCAAAACCTTTTTTTAATCGCTTTTTACAGGCCCTTACATTCGGGGTAGCGGTTCTTCGTTACCTCGAGATCTTTCACAGCTGTTACTGGTCTGCATAAAATCATTTGCCGAGAACGCATGCGGTGGCTTTTTCGAAAAGCGGGAAGGTGTGAAGATGCTAGTAACTTCATTGAATGTTTGACGAAGTACTCTAAAATGCCCAGATTGCTGACTTATTAATTTGTAGAACGAAAAAGCGGCTTTCATTTCAAAAGTCGTTATTTATGGAGACAAGTAACAGCTGTGAAGATCTCGAGGTAACGAAGAACCGTTACCCGAATGTAAGGGCCTGTAAAAAGCGTAAAAAGGTTTTGCAGTTAATGTCGGAAGTGAAAAGCTGATGCTTTATTAATCTACTCTAGTTTTTTATAGTTTACTGTTAAGTATTTGCTCAATCTAGGTTCCAGACCCCTCATCTTTGTTATAGCGGAGCTCCGGCGGCCCGAAGGGCCGCCAAGCGGAGCCCCATAACCATATAGGGAAAAAGAAACCCATGGATTGATTTTCTCATGGTTATCATGGGCAGCGGTATAGCTCGTGGGCGCGTACGCACGACGACGACGACGGTGGTGGTGGAGTCGCGCAACATGGCGGCCATACTCTAAATAATAGGTTGACAGAGACATGCAACCTTGGTTTACCGCAGGAGGGAGGGGTCAACTTTGTTTGTGCGGCAATGCGATTGCGCGGCCGATGATCTTAGCCATTATGACGTCACAAGTGAACCGGTCCGAGAGGTTTCAATGGCCGCCAAAATATGACACCAGGAAAAGTTTTTCATCCGATGATTGCTCAGAGAATTTGAAAGGAAGCGATCAACAGACTGCAGGAATAAAATGACCTGTTAATATTGTGATCAAAAATACTTTGGTTTTCAAAAAGTAGATGTCGGAAGGCGCAAAAACGAGCACAATTTCGAGAGCGCTCAATTGAAACCGCGGTTGAAAAGTTAAGCTTTATGCCCTTTTCTTGGGCGATATCTGGAGAACAAAACAATGAACTACACGAACACAGGAATATGACCTTGCTATGGTTTAAAACGTTTGATTGGTGATGAAAACGA
>JAHPZR010015670.1:22500-29467 GCA_019787425.1 Platygyra sinensis | reverse complement strand
TGCTTTGGTACGCCGACCAAACCTGACTTTTAATAGTGAGCTGAAATAGAGAATTGGTCTACTGCTAAAGATTAATAACACGACCAGCTGGAAGAAAATGTTCAGGGGACTGGATCTCTGAACAATAAGAGTGCTATGGCGGTAATAGCCAGCTTCTTCGACGCGAGTCAAAAAGTAGAGAAATGAAACAAACCGTAAAGTAAGCTCCAGTTCCATTCTGTTTGTTTCAAAATTCATGGTCATAAACGATTGTTTTGAGTAGAAATTTACTCAACAGACAATATTCTCAGTTTAATCTCACGGCTGTCTCAGTCTTCTTCTGGTTTTTCTAGACAACTGAGGAAATTTTAGTTTAGCAAAATTAAAGAAACCTGATTTTCATGTTGTTTTGCTGATTGCCCTGAGAACAAATTAAGCCCGCTTCGCAGAAAGTTTTACAGATTTAGTAACTAGAATGTCTGTTGTAAACTATTCATGTAGTTCCAGTTCTAGAACTGATGTACTTTAATAGAAAGTGAGAGAAACATCTGCTTGTTTCACCCACAAATTTTAATGATGTAGACACTGTGTAATTAGTTGGCCGTTTATTTTACGTAGAATATATATAATAACATGTCTCATACATGGAGGGAACCTACGATAGTAGTTTAACATATTTGGTCTCAAGTTGCAGTGTTTAATTGGACTTGAGATATAGGGTTTGAATTTTTTTTATAATTTTTAACATCATTTTGTAGTTAAAAATTGTTTTCTCAGGCATTAAGAAACATTCGGTGTTACCATGGGAACAATTAAGTTACGACCTCAATGATTAACATTTTTAAACACCCCTCATGGGGACGTACTTCCATGTAAATTTGAGTGGGGGTCAAAATTTTCATTTCCCGCTTTGTTTGATTCTTACAGAGAATTGATCTTAAAACGACAGTTATTTTCTATTGACTCAGATACTGATGAATGTAGCGATCCAGGAATTTGTTCAGCAAACTCCGCCTGCGAAAACTCCGAAGGTAGCTACGGATGTATATGCAGTAATGGATACGCAAAAAATGACAATGGTGTCTGCGAGGGTTAGTAAATTAAAATAAATTGTTTTACTTCAATGATTCCGTTTTACTGCTCTAGCTACTGCAGATTTTTAAGTAAAAGCACAAAACAACACTTATCGACAGTTTACTGCGAGGAACAGCATTTGCAAAACTACGCATTTGTATATAAGTTAGTGTTATCGTCTGGAAGAGAAAGTATCTTGGGATAAATAATAAGAAAATTAATCTTTTTTTTTCCGGGCCGAAAAAAAACATCACTATTAAATGAAATTTTACTGCAAAGCGGTGAATAAACAGCCTCTCGAAGACTATGCTTCAGCCCAACCCATAAACCTTTCCAGTTTCTTTTTTTTTAAGAAAAAGCAGTGACAACTGTCAAGTTTCGAAAGAGAATCAGGACAGCCATATTGTTGTCCCAAAACAATGGAACTAACGTACCGCCAAGTTGGTGTCCCAACCAATCCTGTGGGAGTCAAACTCTGTTCATTTGTTCCAATAATTTTGCATGGTAGCACCTGAGGAAAAACGCTCTGATTTTCTTGGCAGATAAGGATGAATGCTCTGACAGGGTGGCAGCATGCGGTGCCAACGAGAAATGTGTGAACGAGCAGGGACGATACTCTTGCGAGTGTGAAAAGGGATACGTCAAAAAGAACAAAGCATGCGTGGAGGGTAAGCTTTTAAAGAAAGAATCTATGATTTGCACCTTAAGGTCATTGCACTGAAATCTAGAACCTACACTGATATTTTTCTCATACTTTACCAATTGATTGTTTATATTATAGGAACTTAAATTTGGGAATTTAAATATGGTTTGTCCCCATATTCGTTTAAGAGCAACAGCACCTTGTTCATTCCATATAAATCCTTGTAATAGCACCATGATTATAGTAACGATTTCTTGCTAAATTCACGTTTCCGACGATTGTTTTTTGCTCAGCACTGAGAATTGGTCCATATTTATTTTACAGATTTACCTCTTTGGCGATGTCCAGCAGTAAAAGAAAAGCAACCATTTTCTAATGCGCGCGCGCTAATCGCGCGTAAAATTATGCGCAGTAGGGATGCGCAATGCAATACTAGGGAATGACCTTAAAGGAATTGCAAGACCATAATAGTAACAAAATAATTTGAAAAGTAGTGAAGTATGTTCTCTGGTTAAGAAGATTAAAACATAAGCTTTCGTCTATCAGTTTAACGAATGAAAATGTTGACGCGAAAAAGGAAATACCGAAGTAAAGAATTGCGAAACATTTATTCAAATAGAACTCAAAAAAGGGGTGAAAAAAGCTATTAGATAAATAATGTAGATGCAATTCAACCACAATAAAGTAAAGTATTGCCTAGGCAAGGGTTTTGAGTTGTTGGGAAACGTTTAAAAAAAACACGAAAGCGATGTTGAGGACCAAATGAGTTTTTATTAATTTTTTTTACCAACGAATGTTGTGGTACTCTAGCAGGGGCGGATCTAGGGGGAGGGTGCAGGGGATGCGCACCCCCCCTCCCCCGACACACACACACAAGGCTGGGAGTTCTGCAGTCTTTGATATCGCCTTCGAAACGAAGCAATAAAAAAGAAGTTTTTACAACACGGAGTATTCGTATTTGGTCACCCATCCAGGTACGAGCCCCGCAAACAGTCCGGGCCATTACCAGAAATGGATATATGATGACGTCACGAGAAATGGCAATATGGCCGCCAAAGCTAGGCACACTATACAAAGTCCTTTCCGAGTTCTCAAAATAAAATTAAACAATAAAGTTTTAGTTGAGTGCGAAAAAAATGGCAGCTAGCGAAGCGTCTTCGAATTTGGAGGCAAAAACCTCACTGTTTTGTGCTATTTTTGCTCTGGTTTTTACACAAGACGCCAAATAGATGGAAAAATCAGGTACGTTGCAATTTTTCCCTCTTTAAAAAAAAATATGTCGTTAATGTCTATACTTGCTTTCATTTGGTAATATTTTTGTTTTGGTCCACGACTTGGTCGCTTGGTCCAAGGTTTTTAAAGATGAAATACTGTAGTTTCGCCACATGCGTTTGTTATTGACCGATCGCGCGGACCATGCTGTGGACCTGATTTCAAGCTGTGTTTACTTTATTTCCCGACAGGCAATGGAAAGCACCTAGATTTCAAGAAACACTGTATATTGTCTGGTAAGAATCTAAAAAGGAATGGCAGAGATCACGGGAAAGAATTATTCGAAGCTGTTCTCAGTGAAAGCAAATGATACTAGTAATGTACATCCCGAAAAGTTGTGCACAGGATGCAATGCAAAGTTATATCGGTTAAGTAGTTTGAATGAGGAAGGTGAGGCTGTGGTACACATGTAGGAATTCAAAAAAGGTTGAAAGTGTTTTTAATGCTCATTATACACGCCAGCTTGGTACAGCTTTAGTAGTTCAGGAACAGCGGCAAAGCCAAGTTTCAGTGAAAGTCAATGGTTTTGTAGCTGTCAATACATTACCATGTAGGCTCTTAGCAATGCAGAAGAAGTTATTTCTTGAATCTGGCCAAATTGTACTTGTAAATATTAATAGATAGTTTTATTTTCGCTAGCAATGTTTCTGAAATTCGAAATACATGTCTGTGTACTTTGCACTCCTTCATTTGCATGTGCTTATTGCGTTAGAGTGGGTGTGTGGTTAGTGTTGTTTTTCCATTGATAGATATTTTTCAGAAAGTCATGTACAACATTATTTTCCCGTCACAAAATTAGGCCCTGTTTACATACAGGTAGGGTAACTCTAGTGCTAGGGTTACCCTAGCACAGAAGAGGGTTACCCTGGCACTCGCACATTTCTTCTTATTTAGCTTCATTACATTTAGCGGTGATACACACCCTAGCACTAGGGTAACCCTAGTGCCTTGTAAATGCTCTGCTAGGAACAACTCGCCTACCCGGGACAACTCTATTTTGGCTCCAAAAAGTGAAATATGATGACAATACCCAGAAATTATGATCCAGAAAACATTGAGTCCTTGCACAATTTGTCATATTTTTGCTGTGGAAATAAATTATTTTCCAGTTTTGTTTGTACTTAACTTACAAGGTAACCGAAGCGCAACAAGCGTAAAGTTGTCTCGGGCAGTACGGTTACCCTACCTATAAATTTTGCGTGTAAACCCGTGCTATCTTTTACCCATTACCCTGGCAGTAGGGTTGCCCTGCTTCCTTGTAAACAGGGCCTTGGAGCTTTTCCACTGTTTGTTACAAAGAAATAATAGCTATATGTATACCTGTTTTTTTTTTCTTTAAACACTTGTTTATAGTTTTAGTTTTGCAATCATGGTATGTAACACATATTGTTCGAAGTATTGAAAATTAAGCTGTAGGTCTCTAGGAATTTAAATATGTATATTTCAAGCTTTCCAATAAGAATATCTCCAGCAGGGCTTCGTAATTTTCTTTATGAGCTTTTCTTGTTGAAACCAAAATATTAAAATGTATAGCAATCTGAAAGTGAATTTTTTGAATTTGTAGTTGTAAGAAATAAGGCATGGACTGTTTTTTGTCATGTGGCTTATGCATTTATTGATCAAATTATTAATTCTCATGACTAAAATGTACTGCATATGAAGATTCACATCCACATAGAATGTGCATGTTACTGTTCAAAGTTGAGTCATTTGTTACCCTGCAAAGAAATGGGTGAAAAATAAAACAGCAGGAGGTGGTGCAGTCATTCCTTGCAACTGGCTATTGCATGTTGCGAAAGGAGTAGAAAGCTTCAAAAAAGTGACCAAAATAACAAATGCAATTAGGTCAATAGGGCTTTCCATTGATGATTTTGAAGGAATGGAAATAAGAGAACACATAAATTTTACTTTTGATACATGTAGCTGTGGTAAGGCACAACAAAAACTTGGCTGAAAATTTAAATATAATTTGATATAATTTTGAACAAAAGCCCAGTCACAAAAAGTCCCCTTTAAATATAGATCTATCAATTCTAGATTTAGCATTATGGATAAAAATAAAAGACAATAAAGTGAACCTTATAACCCTGTAATGATTTCAGCTAGATACCTTTCATATTGCAACAGCAAACAGCTTAGCTTAGATTAAAAGTGCTGATCACCGCTGTCGAGGCCAAAATCAGCCTTTGTTGATCTTCGGCAGGCCTGGGTTGTGGAACGATACCTCGTGTAAAGTAAGTCGCATTAGTACAGTTATCTTAACTTTATCGAACAGCTGTATCGAAACTAAGCTTTTATACGATAAAAAGTTCGACTCGGGAGTAAAATTAATTACACGAATACAGCGAATCCAAGGAAAACGACTACTAGTTCGAATTATTTGCAGGTTCCAGAGATCGTGCGATTAATAGATGGGGAGGATTCCACCGTATTATTGTTGTAGTTTGTTATGCCACATCTCCGCCGACATAGTTTTCTTTTTGCTCGCCATTTCCCTCGGTCTTAGTCTTTTCGCGGTCTAGGTAATGTTTTGATTTTGCGTGAGCCAATCAGAGCACAGGAAATCGTATATCCACTTCTGGCAACGGCTCGGACTGACAAACAGGGCTCAACTTTGTTGAGCGCACGAGACGCGGTGCTGTCGTTTTGGTATAGTGACTGACGCATTAAAAAAAAAATTCTAAAACGAGAAAAGGTAACAAAGAGAGAAAAAAAAACCTGATAGTTTCTGGTAAAATAAAGAGCCAAAAACTGAGAGGAATGAAAATGAGAATTATTACTTATTTTGGTAGTCGGACGAGAAACAGGGTTTAAGTCTTTATTATTGTCTCGGTCTCTCAGACGAGGATAACTCGGTCTCTCGGACCAATGACTTCATGAATGTTTTCAACGGCGTTACATCTCCCCTTGTATTCTCTTACCGTTGCGTTTTTGCACTATTTCTTCATAATGCCAGTGGGCTTTAGTTTAAACTTAACCTATAGATCAAAGCCTCAAGGAGGGGTGAATAGGTTTTTGGATCGACAGATTTGGTCTTAAAAATGGCACGAATTGTAAACTTTTGCTGTAAATCGAGCGGATTGGTGGAGTTTGAAAAAACAGTGGATCGTCGATTAGTTGCAATTTTTTGGACACGGATTCCAAATTGTGCCTGTCTAGTGTTCGGATCTTGGGTCTTTGGATCTTGGGTCGAAATTTGGGGCATAGATATTTTTTCAGCCTTGGTCGGAATGTTTAAATGAGTTCATCCAAATTATTTCTTTTTTCGAAAGAAGTCCATTTAAACTTGTATTGTGTTATTGTGTTATAGTCATCAAGCATGTTGCCTTCTTTACATTTGGGTGAAATTAACAGGGGCATTCACATGTACCAGTTTTCTTTTGAACCTTTACGCTTCTGTTTACGGGTGTGGTGGTGATTTCGGATTTGAACAAATATTTTGGCGGATCGACGGATCTGGCGAAAAAAAAAGCATGGATCGGCGGATTTGCATACCCCTATTCACCCCACTCCTCAAGTCAGTAGCATCAAAATTGTCACTGTTCATAGACGTTCCGTTTTCCAAGTTAAGAGTCACTATACCACAAGGACAGCACCACGTCTCGTCCGCTCAGCGAAGTTAAGCACTGTCAGGCGGGGTTCGCATCTGGATGGGTGACCAATTACGAATATCCCGTGATGTATTAACGTCTTTTTTGCTTCCTTTCGAAGGCGATATTAGAGACTGTAGAATTCCCAGCCTTGTGTGATGTCCTTTCTTCCATTTCTCAACCATGCATTTGTTCCTCATTTCGCCATGTCCGCATTCACGAGTATTTGTTCAGAATATCGTATAAATAATTAGCTGAACGCGTCGTTCGAAATCTTCTCAATTCTTTTGACTTTTGATCGTCTAATTAAAACAATAACTTCGGTGTTATTGCTACCTATAGCTCTGTTGAAACCTTGCCGTTACCACTACAATCCACGCTAATATATAGATTTAGGCCTGCCTAAAAG
>JAHPZR010015670.1:5000-15000 GCA_019787425.1 Platygyra sinensis | reverse complement strand
TTCCCTCTTTAAAGCTTAGCAAACACGAAATAGTTTGAAAATAGCACACAACATTTTTTTAACAGAGCTAGAGATGATTCCAAACGATACGCTGTCACAAAAGCCTTCTTTGCACTTAAAAGGAAAACTGACATTACCTGAAATAAGTTAAGAGGAGTGTGGTATCGCACTCATGAATGCTGAACTCGAGAACGGATTGTATCATCCTGACAGTGCTAGAGCGAATGCGTCTTACATGTTGTGTTCTACCACAAGGAAAAGCACTTAACGTTCAAGTGTAATTGTGTATGAAACGTATCGTTTACCTAACACATAGTTAACACTAATGCTAATCAATCTGCGCATGCGCTTCAAGCAAATTGCTTTTGTTCTTAAGAGCGAAATAGTACCACAAGGATAACAAGAGAATATTGGAATCATATATAGTTTTCTGATGTTATGAAAGAAGTAATGTAAGTATGGTGCGTTTTACGTAGCAATCAAAGGTACCTACCCCACCCGCTCAAAACAAGGCTAATTAATTAATTGAAATTAATTAATTAAACAAACATTATTGCCATAGTGCCTTACCGCCACATTGCCATAGTGCGTTAGCGCCGTCAACCCCCAAACCATCCCAATAGTGCTCTCTGCACATTCACTCTGCACTAAAAATGAGAAAACTAGTGTCCAGGTCAGCGCGGTCCCAAAGCTGATTGTGTGCCATTAAGAATCCAATCTTGAATGCCAGGAAATAAATCTAATGACTTATATTCGTGCCCAAAGCAGCCATTAAAGTGCTCTTTAAATCTTATAAATTGTATTCTGGCGGACATTCTAAATTTATCTATTTAAACTGGAGCCATTTTCCTCTAAGTTAAACTTGGCAAAGATTATTCGATTTTCAAACAAGATGATACTGACGCTAACAATTATAGGCCGATCGCACTGCTTTCTAACTTCAACAGGATCTTGAAAAAAAATAGTGTTGAAAAGAATGGAATCTTTAATTGAACAGAAGAACCTGCCCACTCCGTCCTAACATGGCTTTCGCAAGGCACATTTTACTCAGCATGCAATCCTAGAGACCTAATGTTTCAGTTCCATTATTAACAATGCAGTAATTATCTAATTCACATTTATCTACTTACAATTAACAATTAATTTACCAATAAATATTTATAACCCTTTAAATTTTACCATTTCGACCGTACAAAGAACACTTATGTTACATTATATTTACATTAGTTTCTTATACTTACGTAATCATAATACAAGAAGTAAATATTGCATTGGGTGACCTAAAGTTACTTTATACATTTAATGATTAGGAATTAATTATAATGAAAATTGTGAAACTAACATTAAAGTGGAGGAGACATCTTTGGTTTCTTATATCATTTCTGCTTCGATTTGTTCGATTTTGTATTTAAGCGAGGTTTTGTTAACAAAATCAGCAAGTAGATTGAACTAGTGTGCAGTGTGTTAGTGTAGACAGTACAGTATTTCATGAAAAGAAATGTGCAGTTAAATTCCTTTGTTACATTTTCTCCCAATTAATTGGATGTAACAATAACAGGCGCTTATAGATCAACCCTAAGAGATACGTCACCGCCGCTGCTATCTCGAATTGAGATCTCTCCACAGAGAATATGCAGGAAGGTCAACGAGCTGAAGTCAAATAACTCTTCGGGCCCTGACAACTTATCATCTAAATTACTAAAGCTTGCGGGGGACGACATTGTACCATCTATGTATAGGCTATCCAATACTAGTATTGAAAGCTAGTCACTCTATTCAAGCTGGAAAATAGCAAAGCTCACACTGGTCTTTAAG
This sequence comes from Platygyra sinensis, assembly GCA_019787425.1. Classification (NCBI taxonomy): domain Eukaryota; kingdom Metazoa; phylum Cnidaria; class Anthozoa; order Scleractinia; family Merulinidae; genus Platygyra; species Platygyra sinensis. The sequence continues at coordinate 13,185 of JAHPZR010015670.1, read as the reverse complement.
AAAGGCGACGAGACAGAGATAGGAAATTACAGGCTGATATCGCTCCGATCCTCAGCATTCCGAGCAATATCCTAGAATCAGAGGTGAGTTATTCCCTAGTACATCATGTCTTTAGGAACACAGGTTAGCTTCTGACAGACAACGGGCTTATCGACAGGGGTATTCAACCGAGCTCCTGCTAGTTCATCTCACGGAAACATGGAGAACCGCTGTTGATACTGGTCTCATAGAGGCTGTGGCCTTTGTTGATTTTCGCAAAGCGTTTGATAGTGTCTCGCACCGGGTCTTGTTGGAGAAACTGGGCACGATCTTTGGCATTTGTGATCAAGCACTGGGTTTAATTGCTAGTTATTTAAATGGGAGAAAGCAGTATACAGTTGTTAGTGGACAAAACTGATACCATGCCTGTACCCGTCGGTATACCACAGGGATCAGTGCTTGGCCCTACACTGTTCTCTTTTGTTTGCCAACGCTCTACCGTTTGAAGTCAGGCTCCGTTTACTTATTCGCTGACGACGTTACGATTTACTGTGCTAAAAAAACACAGTAGACGAAGCGGTTGCTCAGTTGGACATAACTTTAGACGAACTGTATGACTGGTGTATTTTAAATGGCCTTACCCCGCATCCGCAAAAAGCGGAGCTATGCTTATTTGTAAATCCCGCGCAATGGGGCCAGTTGCTCCAGTTTACATCGGCACTGATGCCATAGAGTGGGTTAACAAATCTCGGTTACTGGGTATAACAGTTGATGATAAACTCTCAGAAAGTCACAGAAAGTCACAAACCGCTGTCGAAAAATTACAAAGATTTTTTTGCAACCGTAAATGATCTTGCACTGTTAAGGATGATCATATCAGGTCAACTGTCTTTAAGCAAAATGTTATAAGCTTGATACGAAGTTATGGTCACTTTGTTACCAGCTCACGCAAACGAAAACGTAATAACGAGGCTTCCGATGAGCTCTTAGGGGAGGCGGAAGCTGCCCTAGGATAATATCTTTAGAACTATTAAATTTATAAATGAATGGTACTCCTGGGTGGATAAGTCACAATAATAATGGCGGCCAGTCATAAGCAGGGACTATGGTCGAGACTATGGTGACAATTGCATAACTCGAGAAACTCTCCGAGTAAGGACAAGAAGGGAGCTTTCAGTCGTCCCTTAATGTTTCCCACGTCAATATCAGAATGTTCACAAATAGAACGGATCATGGCCACACTCAGCTGCCGCAGTTTACCTAAACCATGCATTTCACATAGATTGAAAACGTCAAAAACAATTGGGTGTCTCAGTGCAACCACCTCTAAGACCAGTTCCTCCTCAGCTTCCATAACGTCTTCCTCTTGTTCAGATTCTGGGTCGTCTAAGTGCGACTGCCTTAGTTTGGAGGTTCTTCTTGAAAAAATACGACTAAATTTGCTGCGCGGTCAAGAATTCATCCACTGTAAACAGTTTTGCCCCCTGCTGGTTCCGCGCATAACGCATGTCGCGCGCCACATCCATTGGATCAAGTTTCAGTCCTGTTTCTTTTCCAACTTTAAATTTGCTTTCTAAATACCACCGCTGAGCTTCACTAAACCGTATTAACTTCTTACTGGATCTATGAGCCCACCATTGTGGAAGAACCTCAGTTGTTGTGGGACACTGATGTGACACACCTTTAACAAAAGGCAGAGCACTGGCCTCGCACACTAGTTTATCGTGGTAGAGAACTTTAGCTTTGTCCATGAGAGTCTCTCTAACAGGGAGAAACTCGCATTTCCCATAGAACAAGTGATTTTCCAAAGCACAGTGGCGCTGGTACACCTTTATACAACCCACGTTTGGACAGGAAAACAGCGCGTCCTGGCCTTGGTCCTCTTCCACCTCACCTGGGGTTTGTTTCACGGTCTCTTGAGATTTAGGTTTTCCCGTAGCAACCACCTGAGATACCCCTGAGAAGTCCCCAGGGGGAAAATGGCACTCAAACCTTGGCGGCTTTGAGTAATCTGGAACTGAAAAGTAAAGTTATATAAATTATATGATTTTTCAAAAACATGACCGTAGACTTGAATCCCTTTAATTTACATTGTATAATCGGTGAAGATTATCTAGCATACGTGTAGAGATTTGCATGCTTTCTGCATGTTTTTTTTCCATCTGCCCCTCCTCCCTCTCCCTTCCTTTTTAGTTGGCGCTAAGTCTAGCCCAGTCCACGTTCGAACGTCCCAGGTTTGACTGTTACTTCGGACGGTGACGCGGACAATACCCCTTCAAAAATTTTTGGGAGATAAAGAAGCGTTCAAAATGGCTGAGTGCCAAAGCGTGCTAGAGAAAAACATTCAGTTTTTGGATAATTTTGTAGGTCTGGATAGCCCAGCCGAGACAAGATAGAGGGAAAAAGTTGCTGTTTGTGGTTTCGACCCATATCCGCTGAAGAAAAGTGATTTCGACGGAAACATCGAACTTTTGCCGACAACGACAACTTTATTGGCCCTTATACTTCACAAAATTTAAGTTATGTTCAAGATCCAGATAACGTCAACTTTAACGCAGTGGTTATTCGTACGGCACCCCGACCCGAATGGTGACTTCCATTTGTTATTCATTTATTAAATGTTGCTGAACGATAGAGAAAACTTAACTCTCTAACTCGTTTCTGATTGGCCGAAAGCGTACAGTGAATTTTCTAAATCAGCGCACGTGATGTCATAAATACAGATTACAGAAATATCATGTCAAGGACACTCAAGGCCACGGGTCATCATGTCACATTCGCGCGCTTTGCATTGCTTCCCGTCGGGCGTCCGTCAAGAAGCAAAAACACGACTTCCGTTTTTTTCGTTAAATGTATGATAAAACAATTATTAGAGTCGGCTTTTGGGATATCTGTAATAATGAAGGTCTCGGTAAGGGATGATAACCCTTACCTCGACCTTCATTTTTCTGGACATCACAAAAACTCCATCCAAAAATTGTTTATTATGTTGTCAGTAAAATGCTGATATCAAAATGACATGTACATGTTACTATGACGTCATTATGAGGTCATCTGCAATGGTAAAGCATTGTATTGAGGTGACATAGGGAGATTTTTGCCAAAGAACGATACAATATCCATTTTTTGGTCAAAATATGACAACTGAATAGAGAAACACCTGTAGCCATGATGTCATAGTGATAATTGCTTTGAATGAAAGTGACCACCTTGCATTTTGATAACTAAATATTGATACATTCATTAACGGGATACACCCGGTTTCTTCTTTGTATCGGAAATTTTGGTGAGAAAAAACACTTTAGTCTGGAGTCACTCTGAACCACGCATTTATTTGCTTTTCTAAAAATAAACATGTTAAAGCTTGGATATGGATTTGGGTTCTTCTCATGGGAAAATTGATTATGGCAAGCTAACTCATCAGTACAAAAATGTAAGGGAATTACCACCTTTTTTGGAAGTGCAATCTTGTGTGTCGTCCGTGGTGGACATCGCCAATTTAGGGTGTCGGTCATTTCCACCTTATTAATTTATCTCCGAAAAAGGAATGAAATAATAAAGAAGTTGTTGAATTACAAACTTCCGGTGATGTTGGGCTATGTTACAATACAGGGCCATTTTATGATGAGCTGATGGGTCACCTATTTCTAGGTGTTATTTTACTCAGTCTCTCAAAATAGTTTTTGTTATTGTGACCTCGATGATATATATATATATGTATATATATAAATATATATCTGTCTGGATTCATAAAAACGATGCTATAGAATTGCCCTTGCGTAGCGCTTTAGGCGGGCGTTTTTTTCTCGCCAGAAACTATCTCCAAAGGTGACGATATAAAAATTAAAAGGAAAGTCAGTGCTTTTTTCCTTCCTTTGCACGTTTATCTTGCTTTCATTGCCATCCTTTCTTTATTTTGCCCGTTCAAATGTCTTGGAGGCGGCCTAAAAGTTTAGTGAAATCATAGTGAAATAAGGGTGATAGGGGTGCAGATCTTTAGCAAACGTTTTACAAATCCAGATATATATATATATATATATATATATATAATATATATATATATATATATCATATATATATATATATGTAGTGGTGATCACACCGACCGGTAATCGGGGGGACGTGGGTTCAAATCCCGCTCAGGGCATAAAAAAGTTTTCCTTCAATGAAAATGTCATTCAGAAGTTGTCCGTCCTTGGTCACTTCTAACTTCTCTCTCTCTCTCTCTCTCTCTCTCTCGCTCTCTCTCTCTCTCTCTCTCTCTCTCTCTCTCTCTCTCTCTCTCTCTCTCTCTCTCTATATATATATGTCTGCAGATTCTATATTGAACGAGGCCTCGTTCAATATAGAATCAAAGCGTAACGCAACTGAACTGAGCAAACACATTTGGGACTTGAAGGACAATAACTTAGATTATGCAATCAAATGGAGCATTTTGTGCCGTGCTCCCCACTACTCAAATACAACGAAACGATGTAATTTATGTACAGCAGAGAAATTTTTTATTCTATGTAAACCGGAAAATGCGACCCTGAACAAACGAAATGAGTTAGTCAGTAAATGTAGACACAAAGATAAATTTCTACTGAGCAACGTGGCGTGAGTTAGGTATCAGTTTCCTTTCGTAAACATGTCATCGCCATGAAATTCGAATTTGTCTCCATGGAAATATGATGCTTCTTTGTACTATTTTAGTACCTTAAATATTCTTTGTGAACCACTTCTGGTCTAGCACTGAGGAGTGCGGGTTCGTCCTGTACGAAACAGACCTGTATGCATTAAACCGAAGTCAAAAGTATAACCGTGTCCAATTATTCTCTTATATATATATATATATACATATATATATATATATATATATATATATATATATTAATATATATATATATATATATATATATATATATATATATAATATAGGTTGAATGAAAAAAGAAGTCAAATGCAAACTACTCACAGGTCCATGTTTAATGCGTTGAACAAACGTTTCGCCCTTCGGGCTTCTTCAGTGTTCACAGGTAAAAATACTTGGCTAAAACTAAGTCGATTACAATATCTTAAATAGCTAAGAAAGTGATAGGTAAGAAGTAAACAGATTACGTAATAACAGGAAAAATGCAAACAAAACTAATGAGTTGGTGACTAAACGAGCTGATTAGTAGACAGAAAAACAACTTTAACAAAAATGAAAATTTGCAATTTTCTAATGTGTCGTAAAGTAAACAATAGAGTTAATAATTTTGAAGATGGGTAACAACCTTGACAATAGTAATTAAAAAGCATTGTATCCAAAAGCGAGGGTTGCATAAGGGTTACGTAGCAGAAAATGGAAAAAGTAAAAACTATAAGGCGGTAACGTAGAAAAAGGCACGATGAAATGTTTAACGTAACAAAATCCAAACTATAAGTCCTTGAATAATTGGAACAGTGAGTCAGACAACAGTATCCTATAAAGGGGTCCTTAAACGGAAGATACCGTAATAAACTCCCCGATGTAAGCCACTGAGCTAGCCTATGTAAACAAAAATAACAAGTTCCTAAAGAAAAGCCTTTGAACGTCTTAAAGAAAACACTTGAATAGATCATTGTACCTTATTTGTTAAATTGAATAAAAAAATCATTAAATTAAGGAATTAAAAAACTAAAAATGAATAAAAATGAATAAAAAGACAATATCGGATAATGGCTAAAAATGCATAAAATTTATTGATTGAACCTAATTCTATTTTTGGAGTTAAATTCCGATCGTTTATTAAGGCCGTGAGGATGGAGGGTACACAATTGGGAGCACCAGAAAGCTTCCCTTGTGAGTAAACGCCTATCAAGGTGGTCTTCACTTTCATTTACAACCTTTTCGATTACAATGAACTCAAAGTCAGACATCAGGTGTTCAACCCTATTGAAATGCACGGCTAATTCGCACGTGGTCTTATTTGTTAACATAGCCGACTTGTGATTTCGAAACCTGACCTTGAATTCATTGGATGTAGAACCAACATACTGAACCTTACATTTCTTGCAAGTGGCCAAATAAATTACGTTTCTGGATTTGCAATCAAGATGTTGCCTAATAGTGTAATAACGATCTGTACTAGTACTGTAAAAAATCTTGTCCTCCTTAAAATAGTTCTTACATAAATCACATTTTTTTCTACATTTAAAACAACCTGTAGCAGAATGGTCGTTGTTACTATAATTAGATCCCTTGGGTCCCGCTAAAAGCTCTTTGATGTTTTTGGCTCTTCTATAAGATGGAATAATTGACCCTTTGGGAAAAATCTGTGCTACAGTGGGTGAATCATAAATGAAATGGCTATAAGACTTAATGATTTTGCTAATATTTGGCAAATGTGGGTTAAAATTAACCACAAGGGGGAAAATAACCTTTTTCTCTCGTTCTTTAGGTGAAAGGAGGTCCTCCCTGGGTGTATCTTTGGCCTTATTGAATTGTGTTTTAACCTTAGAAGGGTGGTAACCCCGATCAATTAGATAATTCTGATATTCCTTGCTACGTTCCTCAAACTTTTCAATTGTGGAACAGTTTCTGCGAACTCTAGTAGCGACTCCAAATGGAATAGCCCTGGTACAATGTGATGGATGGGCACTATTGCGTAATAAATATATGTGATGGTCCGTAGGTTTGGAGTAGATATCTGTCTGAATAAATCCATCAACTAAAAGGAGGGTGAGATCCAAAACATTGAGCGAAATTTCTGATGATACCATGGTGAATTTGATTGTGGGGTACAATGAATTAATGAATTCAGTAAATTCCTTGAGCTTTGTGGTTCCCTGAGTCCAAAGATCGAAAATGTCGTCCCGATATCTCCACCATAGTTTAGGTTTGTCATTCTTGATAAAACAGAATATTCATCTAAAATGCTTGGCCAGTTGGAAAACCCACTCCACTATAAAAAACTTGACTCGGATCCTAGTGCTAATTTTCTTAATACTATTTCAAAGTGGAGTGATAAATGGCTGCATAAAGGGCAAATCGACCAAAACATTGCTAATTGGGTTGTTAATCACAAAGCTAAACCAGGTAAAGCCTTTGGGACTATTAAGACGCACAAGGAAGGGAACCCGCTTAGGTTAATTACTTCTTGCTGTGGGACAGCAATTGAAAATCTTTCTGCATTTACCGAATTTTATCTTAAGCCATTAGCTCAAAATTTGCCTTCATTTGTCAAAGATACTACTCATTTATTGCAAAAAATTGAGGATCTTAACAAGGCTGGACCATTCCCTGAAGGAACCCTTCTTGTTTCCTGGGACGTTGTGTCAATGTTCCCTAATATTGACAACAATCTGGGAATAAGAGCTGTCACTGATGCTCTCAATTCACGGGAAGTCCAAATTCCATCAACTGAATGTATCGTTGAAGCTGTTAAAATCTGCTTAGATCACAACAATTCCCACTTTCAGGATCAACAATTTTTGCAAACTCATGGCACCGCAATGGGCCCTAAAAACGCGTGTAGCTACGCTGATTTAGCAATGGGTATCATCGATCAAAAAGCCAAATCTGGGGTGACCAAACCTAAACTATGGTGGAGATATCGGGACGACATTTTCGATCTTTGGACTCAGGGAACCACAAAGCTCAAGGAATTTACTGAATTCATTAATTCATTATACCCCACAATCAAATTCACCATGGTATCATCAGAAATTTCGCTCAATGTTTTGGATCTCACCCTCCTTTTAGTTGATGGATTTATTCAGACAGATATCTACTCCAAACCTACGGACCATCACATATATTTATTACGCAATAGTGCCCATCCATCACATTGTACCAGGGCTATTCCATTTGGAGTCGCTACTAGAGTTCGCAGAAACTGTTCCACAATTGAAAAGTTTGAGGAACGTAGCAAGGAATATCAGAATTATCTAATTGATCGGGGTTACCACCCTTCTAAGGTTAAAACACAATTCAATAAGGCCAAAGATACACCCAGGGAGGACCTCCTTTCACCTAAAGAACGAGAGAAAAAGGTTATTTTCCCCCTTGTGGTTAATTTTAACCCACATTTGCCAAATATTAGCAAAATCATTAAGTCTTATAGCCATTTCATTTATGATTCACCCACTGTAGCACAGATTTTTCCCAAAGGGTCAATTATTCCATCTTATAGAAGAGCCAAAAACATCAAAGAGCTTTTAGCGGGACCCAAGGGATCTAATTATAATAACAACGACCATT
>JAHPZR010015668.1:27500-29272 GCA_019787425.1 Platygyra sinensis | reverse complement strand
AGGTCACAATAACAAAAACTATTTTGAGAGACTGAGTAAAATAACACCTAGAAATAGGTGACCCATCAGCTCATCATAAAATGGCCCTGTATTGTAACATAGCCCAACATCACCGGAAGTTTGTAATTCAACAACTTCTTTATTATTTCATTCCTTTTTCGGAGATAAATAAGGTGGAAATGACCGACACCCTAAATTGGCGATGTCCACCACGGACGACACACAAGATTGCACTTCCAAAAAAGGTGGTAATTCCCTTACATTTTTGTACTGATGAGTTAGCTTGCCATAATCAATTTTCCCATGAGAAGAACCCAAATCCATATCCAAGCTTTAACATGTTTATTTTTAGAAAAGCAAATAAATGCGTGGTTCAGAGTGACTCCAGACTAAAGTGTTTTTTCTCACCAAAATTTCCGATACAAAGAAGAAACCGGGTGTATCCCGTTAATGAATGTATCAATATTTAGTTATCAAAATGCAAGGTGGTCACTTTCATTCAAAGCAATTATCACTATGACATCATGGCTACAGGTGTTTCTCTATTCAGTTGTCATATTTTGACCAAAAAATGGATATTGTATCGTTCTTTGGCAAAAATCTCCCTATGTCACCTCAATACAATGCTTTACCATTGCAGATGACCTCATAATGACGTCATAGTAACATGTACATGTCATTTTGATATCAGCATTTTACTGACAACATAATAAACAATTTTTGGATGGAGTTTTTGTGATGTCCAGAAAAATGAAGGTCGAGGTAAGGGTTATCATCCCTTACCGAGACCTTCATTATTACAGATATCCCAAAAGCCGACTCTAATAATTGTTTTATCATACATTTAACGAAAAAAACGGAAGTCGTGTTTTTGCTTCTTGACGGACGCCCGACGGGAAGCAATGCAAAGCGCGCGAATGTGACATGATGACCCGTGGCCTTGAGTGTCCTTGACATGATATTTCTGTAATCTGTATTTATGACATCACGTGCGCTGATTTAGAAAATTCACTGTACGCTTTCGGCCAATCAGAAACGAGTTAGAGAGTTAAGTTTTCTCTATCGTTCAGCAACATTTAATAAATGAATAACAAATGGAAGTCACCATTCGGGTCGGGGTGCCGTACGAATAACCACTGCGTTAAAGTTGACGTTATCTGGATCTTGAACATAACTTAAATTTTGTGAAGTATAAGGGCCAATAAAGTTGTCGTTGTCGGCAAAAGTTCGATGTTTCCGTCGAAATCACTTTTCTTCAGCGGATATGGGTCGAAACCACAAACAGCAACTTTTTCCCTCTATCTTGTCTCGGCTGGGCTATCCAGACCTACAAAATTATCCAAAAACTGAATGTTTTTCTCTAGCACGCTTTGGCACTCAGCCATTTTGAACGCTTCTTTATCTCCCAAAAATTTTTGAAGGGGTATTGTCCGCGTCACCGTCCGAAGTAACAGTCAAACCTGGGACGTTCGAACGTGGACTGGGCTAGACTTAGCGCCAACTAAAAAGGAAGGGAGAGGGAGGAGGGGCAGATGGAAAAAAAACATGCAGAAAGCATGCAAATCTCTACACGTATGCTAGATAATCTTCACCGATTATACAATGTAAATTAAAGGGATTCAAGTCTACGGTCATGTTTTTGAAAAATCATATAATTTATATAACTTTACTTTTCAGTTCCAGATTACTCAAAGCCGCCAAGGTTTGAGTGCCATTTTCCCCCTGGGGACTTCTCAGGGGTATCTCAGGTGGTTGCTACGGGAAAACCTAAA
>JAHPZR010015667.1:0-31512 GCA_019787425.1 Platygyra sinensis | reverse complement strand
GCTTTCGGGAAACTTTTTTCTTGCGAGGCACGCCGGGTTGTCCCGAGCGGGCAAGATAGCTCCATCTTGCCAGCTCAGGTAGCCAATCACAGCGCGCGATTTGGTTCATTTTGCCCTCTCACGGAGCTACATGTAGCCGTGTAATAAAAGCTCTCAGCATATACCACACAACTGAATAGTGCTTTTCGCGCGCTCTGATTGGTTAACTCGGAGGTGATTAGCAAGTATTATTCACCTCTGAGCAGCCAGCACGAGAGATTTTAAAATTCCTGACCATTTTTCACACATAAATAACGTTTTGGTCAGATAATTATTCAGCTTGTGTGGTATATTTTCGCAATAATCGCACCCAATTTCAGGTATTTCTTTTGTTGTTTATTATAAAACAGTTATACCACTCACGCTCGTTGGATTTTAGATAGTTCCTATATTTAGCTCTTATTAACCGAGCAGGAGGTCCGTATGGGAGAATCTTGACCGAGCTCTGTACATAGGGCCGAGGTCAAGATTCTCCTATACAGACCGACTAAGCTCGGTTAATCTGGAGATGTTTATTATATGGCACGCAAGAGAGATTTAATTCGTTTAATGTAGCTAGTTTGTAATAGCCGACATTTTGCTCGCGAACGGCGATGAGCTGAACTTAATTCTGCCGGTCTGCTCGTCCTGTTTACTTTTCTTTTTTTTTCTTACCAGACTTTTTGGCACTGCCATAAACATATAATTTTTCCGTTAGAAGAAAATAGTCAATATTTTTGCACTTTAGTTTGCGACTTTTTCACCGCAAAACATTGCCTGTCTAGATGCCGGTCTAGATGGGAAAATCTATACCGCTTTCAATATCGATTTCGGCCAATCAAATTCGTGAATTCGGTAGTTCCCAGTCCTTGTGAGACACGGTCATATAATAATATACTGTAAAGAAAAAAAATGCACGACTTTCTTCGCGAATTGTACTCGAGGTTGTCGGATTTCCTATACAAATTTCCTCACCAAATGGAGGCGATTCTTTTTTTATCCGACACAACAAGCTCAGGGAAAAATTGTTATATGGACTTTGCGTGATAATGCAAACTAAAGCAAAAAATCTTCTGTTCACGGCGATCGAGAGGCTTCTTTGCCCAGGTTACCAGGTCACTAGAAATTTTAAATGTCATGAAAAACGTCGAGTCGCATTATTTTAAGATCGGTCATGCTGGTTTTAATTCCGCAATGAATTTGCCGCTTTTTGCTTGATATCAACATTCTCAAATCCGCATAAAATATTTCTTAATATACCTCACTTAACTGGTTTTGAAACCTTCCATTTAATATCAAGATAAGTAACTGGTTTTCAGTATATAACTTGATTTACATGACAAAATGCAATCTTACCTGCACTGCTCGAGCACGGATTGTTCGTGAAATGGCCTTGTTGGTAAAACGTGCGTTCACCTTTTGATTAGCCTTGCTTCTAGATAAAACTTGTTGGAGCTGCGGCTCGCTAACCCCTTCAAACCTCTTCTTTAGTCGGTGCTTTAGTTTTCTTGCTCCAATACCCTTGCAATGTTTAAATTCCTTTCTGACAACATCTCGCAGCGCAGACTTTTTCATGACCGCCTTCCCGTCAAAAAACAGCTTTTCCTCTCCTTTCACTTTCTGGATGCTAAACTTCGATTTATTTCTCCAAAATCTTACGCAGGACGCTTTCTGTTGTGCAGACCTTTGCTTGACTGGCACATCAAATTCGCCTTTTGTAAATTCGACGAGCGTGTCGTAAACGGCATCATTCACAGCTGACATCTGGCGATTTCGTTGATTTTCGCCATTTGCAGTAGAGATCATGACACAAAGCGACACCACGATAAGCAAACACATCAACTTGACAGCAAGAAACATCTTCAGAAACGAACTCCAGCCAATTGTGATAGCTTCTGATATCTCATCACGTGGAATGAATTGAGAGTCTGTTACAACGTGCCTTCTCTATTCGTTTTACTGACACGAGAACAATCGAGTTTTTATTTAGAACGTGTGAATGGAAGGCGCGAAAAAGTAGTTCAATAAGTGACAAATAGCTTGTCATAAATAGTCATTGTAGTGGCACACTCTGTTATCGCGTTCATGGAAAACTTCATTAACTATTTTCTCTACTTTCTCGCCTATTACTTGCTTGCATTGTTTATGTTTTAAAAATATCAGTTCCCAATTTTCTGTCACCCTCGCCAAGTTTCCTTCAAAAGCAACTATAAATACATGCTAAAATGTTAAGTTAAGGACTTGTGACATTTTCTTTGTTTTGGACCTTTTGTTTTAATTTGCTGTTCTTTGTTCTTTTGTTTTGTGTGAGTTTCCCGGTTCTTTTCACCGAGGATGAGCCAACTTGCGCCAACCGTTGCCGAAATTTGCATAGCAAATGCAAGCAGGTCATATACAACAACATTCTAATAGTTTAGAAGGTTTAAATTTTAAACGTTAGCCTACATGTATGAGTTAACCTACGAACCGATGAACAAATGACGAACAAGTGTCGTTATAAGTTCAAACTGGAAGAGATAATACTGGGCCGTTTCAGTTTTATTCAGGCTTGAAGCTAGGACATCCCGAAATGTTATCACTTGCCTGTGAAATTACTCTAGCAACTTCAATACCATTGAACTCCAATTCTTAAACTCGTTTATTCCCCTGCTCGTGTCATATGTATACAGTCGAACCTCTAACATGTACACATAAAGGACAGAACGAAGTGTCCGTATTCGAGAGGTTTCCATTTCACAGTGGTTGTTACAATGATGTCGCTTTTACGACCCCAGTGACAGTTAAAGATGTCATAACAGGCTCACTCTTGAGTGCCTTGTTAATTACTACACCGTATTTAGTATATGTAATCGCAAGGGCCCGAGGGCAATTAATAAGGGATTAATTTCACGCGCATTTTCAAAGCTTTCAGAAAATTGCTTGAGTCGTGAGGCGACGAGGGCAATTTGCACTTGCAAAATTCTGTACAAAATTCTGTACCAAATTCTGGGCAAAATTCTGTACAAAAGCCCACTTTCAAGGTCTTGCCGTCACGTAAACAAAACACTGCAAGTTCAATTCACCCGGAGTAATTTCTTTAGAAACAAAACTTCAAGCAATCTAATTTTATTCACCTGTTTTGCGAAGCTTGCAACGGTGTGAAACTACTCCATCGAGCGATGAAGGACGTAAACAAGTGTCAAAAGGAGCTCAAACAACCACTTGAAACTCCTTTCCATCGCAAGAACTTAATGTGGCGACAAAATTTATGCTGTTTTTTTACTCCGATAACGTGACCCGTGATACTAATATTAAAGGCGACCCGGAGCAAAACGAGGAAATTACTTTTCAGTTTGGCAGCCATGAAGTTCTGTAACTCTATGCTTCGTGCGACACCCGCCGTCCTGAATCAAACTTCGTTACAGGCTGCGAATCAATACATTTTTGGATGGAAAAATCCTTTTGCTTTTCCACCAAAAGACTGCACTTTGCTGCATGTCGATCTTCTTTCACGTTATGATGTAATAACCGGGTTTAGAACAAACTCAGAAGTGATGCGTTTCTGAAACTTTTCAAAATCCGTTTGAAGCGGCAAACCAACTTAATACAGGCGCGCTTAGCCAATCAGCATCAAGTAATTATGCCCTCTTGATTACCAAAAGTGCCCTCGTGATTAAGAAAAAATGCCCAGTCTCAGCCAATCAGCATTTAGTAATTTTGCCCCGTATGTGATAACTCGAATAAGCGCCGTGGCGCTTATTTAAAGGGCTCATACCACATGAGTACTTTTCATGGCTTACAGGCTTGAAGAACTGAAGAACGTGAAGATATTGAAGAGAGATCTGAATGAAAAAGTGTTGAGATATACTCACTTAGAAATTAAAAACATCACTGTTGATGAAAATAGGATTTCACACGAAGGAATAGTATTTTTGTTTCTTTAAGGGGTTGCAAAGAGCTTGAGCCACGCCTCAAAGAGTCTAATAGAAAATTTCAAGTCAATTTCACGAAGAATGAGAGTGGCAAGTTTGTGGCCCCTTGACATGAAGTCGTAGCCAGTTTATTACATTTATGGTTAACTCTTATTACATTTATGGTTGTTCAGTTTATTACATTTATGGGCAAATTTTATTACATTTATGGTTTGTGGATTTATTACATTTGTGGTTAAAAGTTATTACATTTATGGTTAGTATTACATTTATGGTCAATTTTTATTACATTTATGGTTGGTATTACATTTATGGTTTTTATTACATTTATGGGTGATACACTCGGACACCGTGCCAAACTCGGCCAGTGTGCCAGATTCGGCCAGCGTACCAAATCTAGACAATGCAGCGGGCATAAAGCAATCAAAGGAACTGACAAACCTTTTTAAACTGAATTCAATCAAAGCTAAGCTGAAACAAACGACGACTGTAACCAAATTATCGGCCAGTGACTCACACCACACGCGAGTAAACTCGACATCGGCCAGCAGTGAGCCAACTTTGTCACTGCCAGCGAGCAAAAAGCGGTCAAAGCAATATTTACAATAGTGACATCAAAAATGCCCCGTCTTTTAGTATATCCAAGCGTATGATCAAACCATTTTTAAGGGTCAGACAGAATGCAACCTAAATACCTTAACACCTTATATCTATATTTTCCTCTCAACACACATATACCTAAATAATCGACTTTTTCTTTATTTCTTAAAATGCCGCCTAGTATTAAATTGCCCGTGGGGGCAAATCTCTAATCCTCACAAGCTCGGCTTCTCTTTGATTTCCCCACCACAGTCGCTCCTCCCAAGTAATCTATAGTTTTTAAATTTAATATTAATTAACCTATTTATTATCGGTTTTATTATCCTTGTATTTCATTATGTGTGGCAAAAATAAATAAATAAACTAAATAAATAATTTTTCGTATTTCTAGTGCGATATTTAAAATAAAAATTCATAAAAATTCATTTTTGACTGGGTGTCGTTATTGGCGTCGCCGTCGTCGTTGCTAAAGGTTCCTATTAACAAAAGAACGTAACTGACTTGTATAACTGCAGGAAATACATGTCTTTAGCTGCTGTTATTAGTGTAAACATATCAGGTCTGCGGTTATAGGTCTCGCGCATGCGTTCGGCAAGGACACATGGCAGGCTCGACGTTGTGCGGTTATCGTTCTTGTTTTGAGGAATTCTGGTTGTACCACTGTTTACGATAAAAGTAAGTTGACAGTAACTGAGGCCCACACAATCACTTTACAATTAGTATTCATCGTGCATTATTACTTTAAAAAATATCAATTTTCCTGTTTGGGTAGGCCCGGCAAAGGACAATCTTCCAACCGGTCAAAAACTTATAAAAAAACTACGTTGTATATATACGACGGAAAAAACTATTGTACCGCATTTTCTCCTACGGCTTTCTGCATCGCAAGATAGAACAGATAGACGGAAATATCTTTGCAGGCGGCTCAAGCAGAGAAACTGAAAAAAGAATTTTGCATACATCTGAGATTTTCAACTGATTACCTGACAAACTAACAAAACACTTCTGCCGACCTACACAACATAACTGTACTAATAATTTGGTGAGAGGAGTTAATGAGTTCCACTGGGACTGCACTTTGCATTTCCCTGTTTTCCTTTGAGATAAAACATCAACCACAAGCACTACGCTGACGAAATGCTTGAAAGTGAAAACGAAATGATAGCTCGTCTGAAAAGTCTTAATGTAAAAACAAAGCATGCGACATGAGTTGTAGACAACTTGAGGATGAACTAGATGATAAAAATGTAACTGTTTTAATGTTTCCTTTTTTGGTCCCAGAACACCTGCAGCGAAGTGAAGCAATTAACCATGCAAGTGTTGTAGTCTTAACGTTGTAGTTTACTATCAAGCGGAATTATACTATAACTGACTGATTGAAAACGTTCAGCTTCATTAAAAGTTGTATTCTTCAGTAGAGAGGGTCTTTTACGGACGATTTTGAATGTTTATTTTATTTGCCTCAAGAACCAAAATACAAGCGTGCTTTTAGCTCTCCGAAACCTGCAGCTGAATTCTCAAGCATGTTAAGGCATGGCTCAAGCCTCATTTGCATAAAATCCGAAAAACAGTAATTACTCTGCCAGGATTTGGTATAATCTTTGCAAACCTGACAGCCTAACAAATCTCGACGACCTTAATATTTTAAGAACGATAACATCTGATAAAATGGGTCACGTGACTATAATTAATTGTTTTATTTTTTTGAAAAACAACTGAAAATGGGCCGCCGAGATGACATACAATTACTGTCAAATCTAGTATTTTTACAATTGTGCTAATGTCCCCTGCAGGAATCTGTCCTGAATGGCTGACTAAAGTATTCAGTTTAGAAGTTATTACGTAAAAGAGGTCACGTGACCTTCTGTCTTTCCATATATAGCCTTAAATAATTAAGGGGTTCATCCATTCAGGACAAAAATAGTTGCCTTGGAAAGTGGTTAAAAATTTCTCGTGGTTAGTTTTTTGAGATAGCTCACTATCCTTGGCCCATCTTAGAATTCATCTTGGGCAGGCATGTGACGTCCGAGTCACGTGACCACCACAAAGACACTTTAAGGAGTTTGAGGATACTAAGTTTTGTTTGTGGTAAGTTTTTGGCTTCCCCTGGGATAAAAACAACGTTGCTATAGACCAAAAACGGTTTTATCTTTCCAGTGGTCTGCACTGGATATGAGCCATGCCTTAACATGCTTGAGTTATGTAACGTTACTTCTAAGTCTGAAAATCCCCAACACCTTTGTATCTCCTTCAATAGGCCACGTTCGATATATTAATATTCTAAAAAGCCTCCGAGACTTCTAAGACAAACTTTTATATTTGGTGTACAGAAGAAACTTTAAAAAAAATCACAATTTTGACCCGAAAGCCCCGCAGCCATCTTTCAATATTGATATATCGAACGTGGCCTATCACAAACTAACGGCTGACAAAATCCGGCTATGTCTTGTAACACTGGCCTTATTCATGTTAATAGTTTTCTCTACCATTCAGTATCGCGCAAAAATAGTTACCTTATCTATTGATTAAGCGGATTCCTTGATCAGCCTACCATTTAGGGGCGCACATGCTATTACAATTCTTCAAATTGTTTTCTCTAAAATACTTTTTCCAGGTAACGAAATCACTGACTGAGTCCCGTTGTTTCTAGGTAAAACGGTAAGAGTAAGTTTTGCTAAAAGTCGGAAATGGAGAAGTCTAATTTACGAACCGCCTAGCTTAAAATCAGATTTTCAACGGGCCCGCATGCGCCCAACCCAGAATCATTTTCACGATACGGCCTGCTTTATCTCACATGCAATTTTTCGCATAACGTCTAAATTGCTAGCCTCAGGTAAAAACATTAACTTCAACCCCAGACAAAACTGTTGAGACATTTCAATACAATTTTCAATTTTGTGCCATGGTACCATCGTGTCCAAAAGAAATAAATTCGCCCCCTCCCCAACCCTGGTGCAATGTTGTTTCGGCTTAGCAGCTCAAGTGTGCATTTCTTGTGTTACCGCAAACAACAGTGCAATAGGGGAGGGGGGGGGAACAGTCTTTTAATTTGCGACAGTAAGCATATTTGTCAGGGTGACTGCAAAAAATAGGTATTCTTGTAATGTGTGTCAACAGGTTTTTGTGCGGGAGTTTTTACCAACCCCACCCGTGTTAGTGTAATATTCGTCAGCAATACCAAATATGGAACGAACACGTGCGGGGGGAGGAGACAATTTTTTGGACGTGACTAGAATTTTGAGTGGTGAGAGTTTTGCGAGAGGTTTTCCGAGAACGGCTGTTTGTAAAGTGAAAATAAAACGGACGAGACAGACAAAAGAGTGAGTCTCTTGAGTTCGTAGGGTGAGTTTTAAGTACCGTCAAAAAGTACGGCTCACTTTTTGGTGCCGAGACCAGGATACGCTGTGGAAACTTTGGAAATTACTTCGCAGGAGTCAGAAGCGAAGCGATCGTGAGTCAAAACAAACATGAGCGACGGCGAGGAAGCGAGCGAAGATGAGCAACGTCTTGTGAAAGAGATCGACAAAGAAATCAACAAACTCAAGTATTTCATGGAGGAGACAGAAGAACTGATCGAGATTAAGGATTATACTGAAATGGAGATCGTCAATAAACGAGCCGGTAACATCATTACAAACCTGTCGGATCTTGTTTCACAAACTGAAGAGTTAAAAATTGAGCGAGGATTGTCACCACGGTCTGTGAGACAGTGGAAGAAAGATATCAAATCGAAGTATGCTGCATTGGTCAACGAGAACGAGAGACTGCGAAAGTGTCTGGGTGATAGAGAAGAGGAAATTACGCGACGGAAGGAAGATTTGAAGCGGAACCAACAGATAGAAGAGGAGAGGCGATTATACGAATTACGCGAAAGACAACAGCGGCACGAGCGAGAGTGGTGGAAGGAAAAACTCGAAGGAGAATTACGGGTGGCGGAGAAGAAATTAGAAATGGAGAAAACCGCCGTTTCCAGCTCACAAAATTGCCGAAATTGAAGATAACACCATTCAAAGGAACTGCCGGTGACTGGGTAAGATTTGAAAACATGTTTCTTTCCCAAGTTGATGCCAAGTCGATTTCTGACGAAGAGAAATTCGGGTATCTTCTCGAATCCGTTGGCCCGAAGGTCAGGGACCGAATAGCAAACCTAAAGCCTGGAACAGTTGGTTACAAAACGGCGTGGGATCGGTTGAAGAACGAATATGGGCAAACAAAGGTCGTCATAAATGCGCACATGGATGAAATTATTAATTTATTCCCAGTCAAAGGATCGAATTACTTCAGGGTTCAAGAATTTTACGAGAAACTTAACAGGAACTATGACGCTCTTCAGACCCTGGAGGAAGGTCAAAAATTGCAAGGGTTTGTGATGACTACGCTCAACAAGTTGCCTCACGTTAAACCTGATCTGGTAAGGGTGGACGAGAACTGGGAGGAATGGTCCATGGAAGATTTGATTGATGCTCTACAGAAGTGGCTTAGAAGGAATCACGTCGAAAACAGCAAATGCGAAAAGCACCTGTTTGCGGAGAAGGGAGATAAGCAGACGCCATATTGCCTTTTCTGTCGTAAGCAAGATCACTGGAGTGTGAATTGTACCGTAGTAACAGCATTGGCGGACAGGAAGAAGTTCTTCGTAGATCACAATTTGTGTTTTAATTGTGGACGTTCAAACCACAGAGCAGACCAGTGCCGTAAGCGTGGTTGCGTGAAGTGCAAATACAGGCATCATGCAAGCATCTGCGATAGACAGGAGAGGGAAAACAACAGCAGTCCGAATGGAGTATCGCTAACAGGATACACCAATTACGCAGAAGAGAAAGTACTACCCGCAATTATTCCGGTGAGCATCAAAGGACAAGTTCTTTGGGCCTACCTGGATACGGGATCTGGACGCAATTTCATCTCACGCGAAGCAGTCAAGTTGTTAAAGTTAAAGCCCACAGGTCGCGAGACGCGCGAAATCTTGACTGTCAATGGAACCAAAGTCCAGTCCATGCCAATCTTTGATGCCCACATCAAATCCCTGGACGGAAAATCATGTGAAGAAGTTGAATTTACTGGCTCGAAGTTAGCTGATTTTACCACTGTGAGAAGGCCAGACATGAACCAGATGAAATGGAAGTACCAACATACTCAGGATAAGAGGTTCTACATGACATCTTCAGGAGAGCACCAGATACATCTCATTCTTGGAGACGGTATTTACAGCAGAATAAGGACGGAGAGAGTGTTCAAAGGGAAGCCTGGAGAGCCGCTAGTAGAGGAGACAACGTTCGGTTGGGTGGTCCATGGTGGAGATGAATATGGGAGTGGCAGCACCTGCATGTACCTGCGAGAAGTCAGTGACTATGAGAAACTGCACAGCTTGGATAACCAATCCCGGAAGGGGATGGAAAGTGTTTGTGGCTAACAGAGTGAAGAAGATAGCAGAAACCACAGGCCCGATCGATATCACTTGGAAGTACTGCCCGTCAGATTTGAATCAAGCAGACCTTGGAAGTAGAGGAGCAACCATTGCAAAGATGGAAAGAGGAAATTGGTTTACTGGTCCACATTGGCTCTTAGATGAAAGGCAGTGGCCACGGCAGCCAAGGCTGAACAGCACTGAAGACACAGATAAAGAAAGTAAAGCCATCCAAGAGGCAGTTCTTCGCACGCAAGAGCGCAAGTTGGATGACTGGGATGCGTTGCTGGAGAAGAGCACCTACTGGCGGACAATGAGAGTAACAGCATGGTTACTGAGATTCATTAACAACTGCAAAGCGAGAAGAAACAAGTTCAAGAAAACGTCGGGTCCGTTAGAAACTGAAGAAATCACCACTGCAAGGAACTACTGGGTGAAGAGAGTTCAGAAAGCAGACAAACCATGCCTACAGTCCCCAGGATGGAACCTGAAAAAGGAGGAGCATACAGGTGTTCTCAAGTGTGAAGCAGAATTAAAGGATACAGGCCGACTTACCTTCCTGGAGGACCACTTGCTGAGAAGCTTATCGTTCACACATACAATCAAATCATGCATCTTGGTACCGCAAACACGATGGCGAGTGTGAGACAGACCTGGTGGATACCGAAGTTGAGAGCTAAAGTCAAGAAGGTGATTAAGAAGTGCAATGTTTGCAAAGTGTTCTCTACCAAATCGTACGGAGTGCCGTCAACAAGCGCCTTGCCAGAATTCAGAACGGAGGGGAGCAGGCCATTTGAAGTGACCGGAGTGGACTTTGCCGGACCCTTTAGATATAAGGTTGGCAAGAAAGAAGAAGGAAAGTGCTATGTTATTATTTTCACCTGTGCCAGCTCCAGAGCAGTCCATTTAGAAGTCGCAAGAACCCAAACAGCAGACGAATTCAAAAATAAGCTTAATGCCTTCATCTCACGTCGAACAAGACCTCGCATCATCATCTCGGATAATGCCCAAGTGTTTAAGGCCTCCGCAGATTGGGTCAAGACCGTTAGGAAAAGTGAGAAGCTGCAGAATTATCTAGCACGTGAGAACATTCGTTGGCAGTTTAACCTTGCAAAGTCACCCTGGTGGGGAGGGATCTACGAGAGGTTGATCAAGGAGATCAAGAAGTCCCTACACAAAACCTTAGGGAGGTCACATCTTTCCTATGAGGCATTTGAATCAGTCATCGTGGATATTGAAAGAAATCTGAATAATCGACCCCTGACGTATGTCGAAGCAGAGAGAGGAGAAGAGGAAGTGCTTACGCCGAACACGATCCTGTGGGGACGAAAAGTGTATCCAGAGGAAGACACTGAGGCTCAGAGGCAGAGAAGCTGACGAGGATGACCAAGCGATTAGAAGATGCTAAGGCCCATGCGTGGAAACGCTGGAAAAGGGAGTACGTGCATGCCCTAATGGAAAGCCATCGGCTCAACAAGGAAAGAGGAAGTACACCTAAAGTTGGAGAGATTTTACTTATCGTAGGAGATGAAAAGAACCGTGGGGAGTGGAAAAAAGGAAAGGTGGTGCGCCTTATTGAAGGAAGAGATGGAGTCGTTAGAGGAGTAACATTGTTACATAAAGGACACACCATTGAGCGACCACTCCAGCTAGTTTGCCCCCTGGAAATTAGAGCAGCAGAAGCGTTGGCGCAGCCACACGATGGGAGGAGAGAAGAAATTGCCACAAGAAGTCGGGGACCAAAACGAGCTGCAGCTCGGAAGGCTCTTCAAAGAATTGCGGAACAGTTACATTCAGAAGACGATTGAGTAAAAATTGTAGATTCTCAATTTTTAGGGGAGTTGTGTGCGGGAGTTTTTACCAACCCCACCCGTGTTAGTGTAATATTCGTGAGCAATACCAAATATGGAACGAACACGTGCGGGGAGGAAGAGACAATTTTTTGGACGTGACTAGAATTTTGAGTAGTGAGAGTTTTGCGAGAGGTTCTCCGAGAACGACTGTTTGTAAAGTGAAAATAAAACGGACGAGACAGACAAAAGAGTGAGTCTCTTGAGTTCGTAGGGTGAGTTTTAAGTACCGTCAAAAAGTACGGCTCATTTTGTCCGAGGTTGTCTAGAGGTGTTCTTCGGCATTCTTTAACTGTGATGTCAATTACTGCGAGTCATTGTCATATTTTTAGGTGAAATGCATAAATTAACGTATTGTTACTGAATACTATTCATTTGTGTGGAATGATCCAAAAAAATGTTTGGACTGCAAAATGAAGTTATGTCTCTACATTACACGAGGCGTGTAATGCGTTTCTCTCTGTCACGTTACCATTGGTGCATTTTAAAAAATTTGTTCGTCTCTCAACGCTTTACTTGCTAGAGTAACGACATTCTCTCGTAATCGCCGATGTAAATGGAACTCTTATGATCTTATAACAGCGACGAAATATCTTCAGAAGACTGTGGATCATTTCAGGAGGCGTTAGGCGTATCAGATCCCTCGGGAACAACAACGACCACTCCCGTCATGGGCTAGGTGTTTTGCAGAGCTTATTTTGCCCTCAGAAACATAGTGGCTTGGTCGTATAGACGGTTAACTTAATAAAGAAAACCCAACAGAGAGAAAACACCACGGTTAACATCGAATAAAACAATAGACTGTGATGTTTTTCTTTATCAAATGCTGTTAACCGTTGTTAACCGTTGTTAATCGTTCAAATGACTATGTTTCAGTTTGGTAATCGTTAAATCTTTGTATTGAAGAATTTTCAGAGTCTTTTGCTGATTTACTACACGAGTTTTAAAATTAAGAGCAGGCGTTTTTGTAACGGAAAACTTCACACCGTCAAGGTAACCAGGTACTACACAGTCTTCATTTGCGGTTAGTCAGTTGTCACTCGCGTGACGTGGTATGGTACGATAAAGCCATGGTTTTATCTCCCCATTTAGTGTTTCTACAAACTGGCCAAGTATTGGCTAGTATTTTGTTCTCTTTCCCTTAGAAGATATAACTAGAGAGATCCGATTATCCAATTCTATGATTTTGTCGACTACATCAACTGGCATGTTCTTAATTGTTCTAATGACACGCTCACTGAATTATAAGACCCTCCTACTTCTTGCGCCAATTACGGCCGTGAGGCGCAGTGGCTTGATCTGCTGGGTTCCTTTTATGCCAAAAACTAACGCAATCTAAATAAAAAGTTACAATGTCTTTCCACACATTCTTTGAGTAGTCTTTTCTGATTTCTGATATTTTTGGCGAATTTTGAGCGTTCTTTTAAGTCCTTTTCTGAGAGAAGGCCCTTTTTCCCTGCTTGGAGGAAATAGTAACCTTCCCTTTGAAGGAATCGCCTCATTGCTCTGTTGCTCACATGTTCTGGGCTTATCCCAGCTCTCACCATTAGCCTAATGGATGTAAAATTACCCTCTTCGTGTCTCAAACTGGACAAAGCTCGCCTAGAATGTGGCGTTCCTCTCGCAAGCTCCAAAATCTGTTGTACTCCTTTCTTTGATCGCGGTCGATTATCTCGTCTTTTTTTATCCTGTAGACCGTGGCTCGTGAAACACGGCATTGTCGAGCTATATCCTTGATCGATAATTTCTTTCCTTGTCTTAAATACTTACTATAAGCCCTTTTGACGGGTTGATTTCACCATTAAACACCATGATTTCTTTCTCGTGTACCTAGAAAGCCGTCTAACAAAGCGGCTTATTTTGGACGTCACAATTGACGCATTGTAATTTCTTAATTGGCGTTTCCGTCAATTTGTTAGAAAGCTCATTGAAAGAGCAATAGCTGGGTCAAAAATCACTATCTTCTGAACTTCTGAACCATTGCGAAGATACAGCAATTTGAATAATATGCCATCTCAGACAACCCCGGACAAAACTGTTGAGGCATTTCAATACAATTTTCAATTTCGCGCCATGGTACCATCGTGTCCAGAAGAAATAAATTCGCCCCCCTCCCCACCCCTGGTGCAATGTTGTTTCGGCTCAGCAGCTCAAGTATGCATTTCTCGTGTTACCGCAAACAACATTGCAATAGGGGAGGGGGGAAACAGTCTTTTAATTTGCGACAGTAAGCATATTTGTCAGGTTGAGTGCAAAAAATAGGTATTCTTGTAATGTGTCTCAACAGGTTTTGTCCGAGGTTGTAGCTAGGAGTGTAGAGTGATACGTTTAAATCTCGGATGCACCAGGTTTTGCATAGAATTGAAACTTCACGGAGATGTACCCAGAATTTGCTTTCCGCACGGCAGGGTAGAAATGTCTTTTCACACGGCTCAAGCAATGAAAGATAAAACTAATCACGAAACAGAATTTTGCATGCATCTGAGATTTTGTGCTGATTACCTGACAAGCTAACAAAACACTTCTGCTGCCGGCTGACACAAATAAATGCACTGACAATTCGAGCAGGCGAGTTAATGAGTTCCACTGGAACTGCAAAACTATCATTTCCCTGGTTTCATTTGAGATAAAACACCAACCACAAGCACTACGCTAACGAAATGCTTGAAAACGAAAACGAAACGATAGCTCGTCTGAAAATCCTTGATGTATAAACAAAGCATACAACATGTGCTGTAGACACCTTGAGAATCAGCTGAATGATAAAAATGGAACTGTTCTAAGTCTCGGTGTGTTTCTAGGTAAACCGGCAATAATAGCTTTTGCTGAATATCAGATAAGGAAAAGTCTAATTTATGAACTGGTCTGAAATAAACTAGGATTTTCAACTGGCCAGCACTATTTCGGTCCCACACGCATGCGCCCTACTCGAAATCATTTTCCTGATCCGGCCTGGTTTATCCCACCTTTATCCCCCTGACGTTTAAGTTGATGAGGGTATTTTAACCTATAATATTAGAGATTCAGTTGTAGCCAGAGGTTAAAAAATTGACTAGCTAGGGATGTAGCGTGTTCAAATCTCAGTTTGCTCCAGGTCGTGTACAGAACTAAAACTCCACGGATATTTATCCAGAATTTATTCAGAGTACGCGAAATTAAAAGCGAGACTGCGAGCTGAGAAAACTCCAATAATAGAACATAACTTTGCTTGAGTTAGGGAATAAAAACCTTTCCAGACTTGTAAACAAAAATATATTGTACAAAAATTATTTTAGCATCTTCCAGGCGTTCAAGCAGTGGGAGAAACGGCTAACGAAAAAATAAAAAACGCGCATCGCGCGTTTTTTATTTTTTTCGTGAGCTGTTTTCCACGCTGCGGCCTAACTAAGTGAACGCCTGGAAGATGCTAATTTTCGTTAAGTTACAATTCTTTATATATTGATGGTTGAATGCTGTTCACTTTCAGAAGAGGCCGCATGTGTCATCTTTCGGTTGCTAATTTTCTTTTTGTTTCTGACACGATTCACGTTTTTTCGTGACCATTGTGAATTGCTTCCTTTCTCTCCCCATCAGGATTATTAAAAGATACAAATTTTGCGAGCTTCGAACTTTCGTTTTCGAGATTTTGTAATTACATTTTGATTGTTCGCAATCCACTTTTTCAGCATAACCGAACACATTCATTTGAATTGATAGTCCAACACGTCAGACATCAGGTCATTTTTGCAAATTACAGTCAATAAACAGTTATTGCTATTTTGTTAAACTAAGAGAGACTATTCACTCACCTGAGCTGGTGTTCACGACTAATAAATCTTTAACAAAAGTAGTATCTGCTTTCGTCTTCTCTCTGTAACTGAAATGGATATATCGTGTGAACATGGCGTCATAAATACATACACGTTATTTGCCGGTCGAGAGGTTTTTATTGGGAAGATCTGTGCCCGAGGTCTTTAGTACGGCCCTCGGCTTGCAGTTTCGGGCCGTACTTACACTACTTCAAGGGGCTCAGTCACGTTTGAAAAGCTTAGCTAAACTTTTCAAATACGTTGTTTGCAATCCGTGTCAATCTTCTCCTTAACCATCCTTGTTCCTTTATGATTTATTATTATCTCTTTGATGTTTTTCTATCTTTATAAAGTGTTATTTTTAGGTTTCCTTCAATTTAACGGTTATTTTTTCGATGTTCAAAATAACTCAAGATGCCGTGACCGAGGACACAGTTTTTCGCAATACGGAGCGACCAACACCGGCAAATACCGTGATAATTTTTTTCTACACGATATTCCTTTGAAAGCAACTTTTCTTATTATTTATATAGCGCTATTTCTATCGCTATCCAATACCGCTTTACAATGATTTTAAAATGTGAGTTAAAAAAAAATAATAAAATAACTAAGCCATAAAAATCAAAATAAAAAGTAGGAATAATATAACCTTGTTAATTAAAACCATTCAGTTCAATTGTTTGACTCTGTGTTGAATGTTTACATTTTACGGTAATATAGGGCGTTACAAAAAGCTTGAAAAATTGCCAAAGTTGGAAATTTCGGAGCGGTCCGTTCTCGGATCGCTTTAGTGCACGCGATTAGCCAATCAGATTGAAGGATTTAGGATTCCAAACCGCTGACAGATTGGAGAAAAAAATATGAGCTGTTGCTGACCAACTTAGAAGAGTGCAGAATATCAAAATCTTGAACAAGAATAGTGATGACATTGAACTAAATTTACATTTGTCTTCAGATTTCAGTACACTTGATCTTGTTCAAAATCCACAGTCCAACACACATCAATGATTAGGTCATGACGTCATTACAAAAATCAAGAAATCTATTACTAGTAATAAACTGACAGAAAACACTCACTCACCTTCAAGCTGATGTAGTTGGGTAAATAATCTTAAGCAGTATGAAGTCTCTCTTTCTTCTTCTTCTTTAGCGAAGGTTTTGTGGTGATTGATATACTGCGCTCCAGTTTAACAAAATTTTTGATTAGCAGGGACCGGCCTTATCTCACATAAAGATCTCAAAGAGGCTCAGTCAAGGCTAAACGGTTTCAAAAGTTTAGCTAAACTTTTCAAATTCGTTGTTTTCAATCCGTGTCAATCTTCTCCATCCTTGGCCATCCTTGGTCCTTTATGGTTTATTATTATCTCTTTGATTTTTTTCTACTTTTAACAGTGTCTAACGCTGCAACTCAATCCAACGTTACCCGGTCTCCCCTCTGCTTAACCGTAGTTTTCTGAGTTCGATTATAAACATGGCCGTTTGAGTTCACTCATTGAAGTGGGAGCTTTGTAATCAAGTGCAAGCAGTACGCAACCGAATTCCATCAGGTTGAAATTTAACCGAGTAACTACAGCCTAACATGCATCGTAACTTTCATTTCTAAGTTCCAAAATCCGATTTCTGATTATAAACAGTCGGCTTTCTGCACCAATAACAATGGACATGCCGCATCACACAGCACCTAACGGCAAACGCTTCAATTCTTCTGCCATTGGTGAGCGTTCATATTACCAATATTATAACAGCTTATTAAAATATGACTTACTGTAATAAGGTTTTATCGTCGATTCTTTCTGTTGAAGTCTCTCAAGCTCTGTGAGCGATCGCTAAGCACTGCAGTGTTCTTCTCCGACCAAGTGGAAGTTAAAGAACATCCTCAGCTTTGATTCGGCTTTGTTTTATGGCCTTGGACGATGTTGTAATTTTAACATTTAGGTTTCGGATTTTAGTTTCGACATTCAGTTTCGGCATTTCACGCTGTTTTTGGAATTTTTTAGACTGGTTTCTTTTTTTAGCGGTTGGTTTTTAGATTTCACTTGATTTTCAGCATTTATGGTTTTAGATTATTGTTTGGGCCGTAGATTCAAAATCTAAAAATTGAAATATGATAAAATGATTTTTTTTCATCTCTGGCTGGACAGTAGTCTGGATCTTCACGTTGAGATCTTCACGTTGAGATCTTTAGAACTGAATTACACCTTATTTACGATTTTCTTGATTTTAGAATCAGGAAAACAGGTTGGCCGCAAAGCATCCTGATTCTAATTCTACCTGATTTAATGACATGTAGACAAATAGGCCTATATATGGAATTAAAAACTGTATGACCACAGCAACAAACCGATGAGAGTGCCGGATCTCTAGTAGACCTGGATCAGTAGAAATTTTAGAATAAAAAATATAGACGGCACACTGATCCCGACGGCAGATATGACCAAAATGAAATAAAACGGAGTAAAGGACTAAATTATTTTAGACAAAATTGCCCTATATTTCGGTTTGCAATACAAATCTTCTCCAGGGGCTGAGTGGGAAAAAAATATGTTTAGGCCTATATATGCTGTGTTAAACAAACCTAACTTAGATATGATTCTTCAACTTAAATTAATATATGCCGATAGTAATGAATCCGGCTGGAATCACCTCGAGTGACTGGAAATCCTAGAAATGTTATGGTCTGTGATACGCTTTATCTTCAAAACGAGTTCGGTGACCCTTTTTCATGTTTTTAAAGTGGTGCTATTGTGGGATTAGCCCTTAATCCACTTAAAAACTATGTAACCACGCTTGCATTATAAGGGACTAGATTTCGCATATAGCATTTCAGTAGACACTCGCCGGCTCTCTGTAACAATCTGGTTATTAAACGCGTGCATAATACCCGATCCTCTGCAGTCTACTCAGTGTCGGCTCCATAACTACACAACTATGATCATATTTTTACCCCTTGATATTTTAGGTGTATCACAAAGAATTCCACGAAAGAATCAAAACGCCGTTTATCGTTTGCAAATATCTGGATTAGTTCCGGAGATATTTAAGTTTGAAAAATGTGTGCAATATGCAAATGAGATGACTGATGACGTCATACACTCAACCCCATATTTTTCCAAGTACATAAATAGAGCTATCTTGGCCAATTTGCAACGCAGATCATTGAAACTTGCCAGGCTAATGGCTGTATCGGAAACACACCTGCGACTATTTTAATATGTTAGTGATTTTATGATGAAAATTACGGGTAAAATCATATTTAAGACAACGTTTCGGTGTCCTTATGACACCATCATCAGGTCAAAATATAATATTTAACAGATAATAAGAATATTAATGTTCAAGTTCAAGTTCCTAGTCCCTAGAGGCTACGTGAAGAGTTTTGCTTTTATCGAGTCATTTTGAAAATTTAGACACGGTTTGCGCTCGCGAATAAGGAACATTTCACATAGAAGACAATCAAATTTGCTGGAGCATTTCTTAAGAATATGAAGCATGTTAGATGTTATTGTTCTTGATGGATGTGGACTTTGACTGTGATTGAATATTGGTCCAGATCTTTTGTGCTCATCGATTCGTTGGTAGAGATGCCGACGCGTGTCACCAACATAGCTGGCATCACACGCGACCACATTCAAATTTAATTTGTAAACTACTGATTGTTCTTTGATCAACGCGGGCTTGATTTCTTTATGTTTGAGATCTTCTCCAACTTTTCGAGAAATGAAGACTGGGCATAAGTCGATGTTTAACAGCTTACCAAGATCCTTCAACTGTTTGCGCACAGAATCAACTGATTTTTGTTCCTTGAATGGTAGAACGATTCGTACTGATTCGTACTCAGCTCGAGAAACTCTAGAAACGTTAAGCAGGGCCACAAACTGGAGCTAACATATTAACATGTCTGCTGGATCATAAATACGAGGCACCATTTGTAAATATGAAAATAGAACGCTGAAGGTGGCCAGAAATGCCTTTAATGTTGGAGAGGTCTGGAACCCAGTATGTTGCCATGGTAAATAAACTTTTAACTTCATATTGTGCTGCACCTTTAGCAGAACCTTACTGCAAAGAATCAAACATTTCTGTTACAAATTGGCTGAGATATCTTTATTCATCATATTTCATCAAAATCTGTTTGAAACTATTACGTCATCACTTGACTAATTTACATATTTAAAAAACTTGAATATCTCTGGAACGAAAAGAGATATTTGAAAAAAGTAGACGGCATTTTTCTTCTCCTACAGACTACTTGTGTATGTTTTGAAATGGCTTCAATAGAAAAGATGCGATTTTCATCATAGTACCACTTTAAGCTAATCTTACCATTTGCTAACTGCACTCAAAGTTTTAAAAAAATCTGAATAATTGTTTTAGTATATACCACACAAGTTGAATAACTAGAGTAACTTTATTTGTGACAATACACCGACAAAAGCCATTTTGTTTTTCTGCGGCTGCTCGGAGGTGAATAGTACTTGGATAATTACCTCCGAGCTAGCCAATCAGCGCACGCGAAAAGTACTATTCACTTGTGTGGTATATACTAATGTAATTAAGTATATACTAAGACGGTGGATAGCGTTGAAAGCGCGCGCTGATTGGCTCGTCAAACTCCGAATATCCTGTGCTATTTACTTCCGAGCAACTCGAGAAAATGGCGTCCCGGTTTGCATCCGTGACAAGTGAAGAAATCATCCAATTAATGTTATTGGTGTCTATTATCTCACTGTTTTAGTTTATACTAAAACAACTATTCACCGAAGTGGAGTTGGCTAGCGTTGGATATTTACCTCGCCGCTTCGCGGCTTGGTAAATATCCACCGCTAGCTACCTCCACTTCGGTGAATAGTTGTTAATTACTGAATAAATATATTATTTCCGAACTCTATGCTAGAAGTAATACGAAATAAAATACCGAAGCAAAGTTGGAAAAGAGTAAGGCAGCTTTCACAGCTAGAAAAGAATACAATTTCAAAAAGAGAGTTTGTGAGGCCTTGGAAATTCTGTGCCAATCTCCGACGCTCAACCGAGGCCGTGGCTGACTACTGTACCCGAGGCCTTATACGGGCATTTTTTGGCATGTGACTTGTTGCACCCAAGCTCACGTGACAAAAAGATTCCAGCCCCATTTACTTGAGAAAGACGCTGTGCCAGCGTCGAAAGAGAGTGATCGTTAAAACGTTCACTCTGGTTAGGTATCTTGTTTCTTATTATTTAGCTTGACGGAGGTATAGTAGCAGACGACAGGCAAATAGAAACATGTTGTCTGCTTCCTTGGTCCCCTCATGCCTCTTCAGGTTATTTTTTTCTTAAAATAAGCTTAGTTTTAGCGGGTGCTAAACAATCGTTCATTTCTCTTTGCTTTTACAGATATCTGGAGAGAGGAACGTTCTTGGTGGTAATGAAATTCAATTCATTTAGTCTTAGGTCTATATATTTAGTGGCTCGTTTAAACGGCATTTGATGAAAGAACGAGAAATAATCTATATACAGGTCTATATACTTTCACGCTCGCTTGGCTCCGCTGCAGTTGATGAAAGGACGAGGAATAATCTAGATAAGCGTTAATTTTAGATAGTCGAGTTTGTTGGGACTAGGACGAGCTGCAAGAGAGGAGAGCTGGAGAGAGACTCCAGTGAGAGAGGAAACATCCTGATAATGAGGCTGAGAGAGACAGGACATGATGGTCGCATGAGAGCAATGACTGTGATTAATGCTACCACAGTGTGCTTCAATCCATTAAACATATAAACGAGGAGGATTAATATTGTCTTGTTTCAGTTTTTCTAGTATTACTAACTTAAGTTTTTAATTTTAAGTGAGTTACTTTCCTTTTATTAAAGCCAACTTACCTTAGCTTGCGCCTGCTGTTTTCCATAGTGATGTCAGTGGAATCACCAGCAGTTCTAGACACGTGTTTTGCTGAACTTCCTCTTTACCAGACCCTCGGAGACCAGCTTCACTCAACCTTTACAGCTCTTATACAATATGAAGGATTTGCCTCTGATGTAAGCGAGAGGGTTGGAAACGAAGATAGGTATGCGGAACAAAAATCAAATCTGAAGAAAAGATTGTTTTATTTTCTGACGTTTACTGTCGAATACGATTCTGGTGAGTTAATGAACATTCATCTTGTTGCATTTTATTGTATTTTTAATGGAAGAAATTCTAAAGGCTATGACGTCAGTTTTTTATGCGTCTGTCCTGTTAATGATCATGAATTTCGTCATCACATTGTGAAAGTAGCTGTGGATCCACGAGACGATAGCCGAGTGGATCCTCAGACTACCTTGACAATGTGATGACAAAATTCATGATCAATAGCAAGGCAGACGCATAAAAAACTGACGTCAATTTGTTTTTTACGATAACAAATTGTCGAATTGCCGGCTCTTGCTCGCTGACGCGTCGCATGAATTTTAAATTCATGTATCTGTCCGCATATTGACAATAAAAATTAGCCAATGAGCGCGCGTGAGTTTCTGCAATTATCGTAAACATACAATTAGCAGTAAAGCTTGGTCGTCTCTCAGAAACTAAATCACCAAAATTGAAGAACAAAGATGAGATTTTCACGGTGCCAATTCAGGAACGCTACAAATGTGGCTGGAAGTAACGATGTTTGTGCGCATGACTTGTGACTACGAACGCTGGCAGATTACCGAAATACTTGTGTGTTCGCAGCCTTGCACGGACACAGCATCCCATAACATCTAAGCTTAAACTTTCATTGTCTGTCTGAGGTCGTCTTACTTGACACAGGCCTGTTAAGAATTAAACCTCTTTAAAAAGGGGGTGTTTCAATATCTGTGCTGAAGAATGAACAGTTACTGTTATTGATGTTATTGTTTCAGTTTTTTCCTAGAGACCCTCTCATTCTTCTAAGGCATTAACGGAAAACCCCACTACCCCACTGCCGCACAATCTCTATAACCAGGAGCCCATGCTATAACGTAATTTGTTTGTTGGAATTGAGTAAGCAATCAAAATATTGCATCGACATTATCACACAAATAAATTACTTTATTTCGTGTCATATCTGCACTCGTGAACCAGGGACGGGCACATGCGGGGTTGGCACAGTGGTGAGAGCGCTCGCCTTCCACCAATGTGGCCGGGGTTCGATTCCTGCCCAGTGTCATACTTGGGTTGAGTTTGTTATTGGTTATCATCTTCCTCTGAGAGGTCTTCTCCGGGTATAGTTTCCTCCAACCACAAAAACCAGCAACTCCAAATTCCGATCAGTATAGAAGATGCGCACGAAAACCAGCTTGGACTGATGTGGTAATTAATTCGGTGGAATGGTCAATCGGTCGTCTTCAGTTTCTTGGTTTCTTTCTTCTCAACAAAGTCAAGGCCAAAACAGTGGATATTTTTCACATACTAGTTTTCCAAATTCTACGGTTCATAACCTCTCTATTGATATATAGTTAGTGGTAGTTTTCTTAGAAACAACGTAGGGAAGGATTTTTTTTTTCTTAAAGGCACCTGCGAAGGTATTGTGTAACCTTAATTTATTTGACTTATTTGAGATATTGGCACTGATTAGATGCTGCGGTCGAATATCATTTATCACTGATTCAAACCATTCATCTATTAGTCCTCCCTCTTTTCCTCCCTGCTTCATCTCCTTCCTTCACTTGGCATTGTCTCGAAATCTTCTTAACAGAATGACTACTTTTTAACTAATTTTATTCCATCGAATGCCATTTTTTCTCTCTAACAGCCATGACGCAACAAGATCTTCTCACAATCTGGGCTGAGGAGGCTAAAGAGGCACTAGATGCGAAAAAATCGGGAGTCATTTTGAACTTGTGGAAAGTTGTAGCGGAACGAAAGGTATATGTCGACGAGAATTGAGAGGTGTTTGTATGGGTGTTTAACATGATGGAATCGTTGGGATCGTTCGAAGTTTCGAGTGACACAAAACTGTGAAAATGTGCCTAAAGTTGTACCTCGAATCGGAAAAACTTTGTTTTTATTATTTTCTTGGCTATTAAAGTGAAATATTCCTAGACTGTTGACCAAAATGTTTAGGTTCCACTCTTCTTATCATCCTCTATGATTCCCCACATGATCAAATGACTTGTAACCTGTAAACTGTTACCATGTTAAATCTCATTTAGAAAATTAACTGACACAATTAAAATATGAGGATCTGCCTGACCTTTTGTAGTTTTGTGACATTGATATTGAGTGGCTCCCAGAGCCTTTTCGGGATACTTTGCCATTCAGAACATGATAAAACACTTCAGTAAACAACAACAGAACTCAGGAGCTGTAACAAAAGTGATTCGGACCCTAATAAGCAGAATGCATAATTTAAATCATCCTAATTTTTTTTTTAACAACGTAGAACAGGAGCTATTTAAAACATACATTCATGTTCAAGGGGCCGGCCGCGGGAGACGCAAATTGATGTAAGAGGGCCCTTACGCGGGGGAGACTTCCCATGTAAAAACAATGGGGGAGCTCGTTGTACCTTTTAGGGTTTATATTGAAAACGCGTTTTCAGTTTGGTACCTCCTAGGGTGTCCCCAGCAGGAGCTTTTCCGTTACCTTGTACGGTATTGAGCAAAAAAGCTATGATAGAATATAATGTGTCGTTTTAGAATTGATACCTCTTAGGCCCGGTTCATGCGCGGTCGCATTTCTGCGTTGTCGAATTCAATTCAACGAAAATCGACGTCTGAATCATCTGCCGCACGTCGACTGGTTTTGTCGCATCATCCGTCAGAAATGCGACACCGATTCAAACGTCGAATTTCTGCTGTGTCGAATTTAATTCATACACTGATGTTATTAATTTATTGAGCATGCGTAAATTTGGTCCCGCCAAAGGAAAAGAATTAAACTTGAACCTGAACATTTTGTAACACGTATTCAGTGCTGCCCTTCTTCTTCTCATTCTATTAGCGGATCATTTTCCTTAAAATTAAAGCCCTTCGCTTCGTCGCCCAGTATCTTAGTCCGCCATATTGAATACTCTACGTTTTCTAACATTTTCCGCTGGGCGACATACCCCACAGAATTAATTCTGAATTAAGGTCGACGCACATGCGACACCGGTCTGAATTTCCAGTCGCATTTCTGCTACACTTAATTAAATTGAATTCGACAAGGTAGAAATGCGAAGTATGGAAAGGCCTAATTTACAGATAAGATGATTCGAAGGAAAAATATAATATGACGAAGTGGAGCATGGTATGAATGAAATTATTACAGATAAACTTATTAATCAACCAGCGTATAAAAAGCTATGGGTTTCCTGTTTACCCATATTTTTTTATTTTCTTGTACTTCACAGGAAAACATAGCTTTTTATACGAGGGCTGATGAATAACTCTTATCTACATTTATCTCAGTAACATGCTCTGCGTCGTCCTGTTCCTCCTTATAATCATCTTATCCTTTACACACGAAAATAGCACTCCCGCAATTTACTGGAAATAATGAGCTAAATCTCGCTGTCCGAGTATTAGTCTTATTAGAAGCTATGTACCAGGACGATTTTAAACTGTGGTACAGGGGAGAGAGCTGCCATTGATAATTTACAACAATACTTGCCAAAGCTATATATGAAAGTAATGTAACACGAGCGTAGGACCCAGAAAAAATCTGAGTCCCGATAGGATTTGAACCCATGACCTTCCCAACACCGGGCGGACGCTCTATCCACTGAGCTACGAGAACTCATGGAGAGCCAGGTCATTTAACTGAGTTCTTATATGACATGCGTCTCCTGCCTCCTGCAGGATTCAGCACTGAATATGTGATAAATAGTGATAAATGAGTATATATATATTTACCGAGCTGCAATTTCACCATCACTCATTTATTGCCAAAGCTAATTCATATAAAACGCGGCTATAAAATGAACTTGACATCTCATATGTAATTAAAAATAACAATTACTTGGCTATTTCCTCAGACAAGATGGCTCTTTTTTCACCCCAAACAGTGCTGGGGGCCAAGGGGAGTATGATCACCGCTGGGGGCTTTGATAAGGCTGCCGTTTTCTCATTCGCGCATAAGCATAAGCCGACATAGGCAGATGCAGTAACAACGTTGTAATTAAGACCGGTTAGGCCGAATATTTCCATCAAAATGCGCTCATCACCAACATCTTACGGCATCTGCGTGTGTGAGCTTATGCTTCAGCGTTAGTGAGAACTCTTGGAACTATCCCTTCCTAGCCGACATCTTTTCATTCTTCTTTACACTTGGGAGCAATGAAGTTAATATGCATGAACCTCCATTGCAGCAGGTTAATTCATTATCACGCACGCGCTGACTATATCCTTTAAGCCGCTACAATGCAATGAGATCATTTTCATGTCTTTCATGATCATGATTAAGAAAATAACACAAACAGCGGTGATAAACATTGTATTCCAACGCATTTTTATATAGAACTTGACGCTTCGTATGCTAGCCATTCATTTCATTGATTTCTTCTTGTTCATGTTTGTTTTAAAACACTGAAGCGACGCTGTTGATTTTTTTGTTCTAGATGACGCTACTCGTCACGCAATTACTGAATACTTTAGTAAAAGAGCCATTAACACGATCGATTACTTACTAAGTCCTCTTGAAAGGCGATTGACAGGTAAATTAAGCCACTGTGCAATTTGCATATTTTATGAGGAAATACACGCACGCTAGCTCACGTAAGGTCACCAGAGCACAGGTACGCAGTGCTATTGGTATTTCTCGTACTAAACCGACCCCTAATGGGAAACACACATGATATATGACACTATGACAAGAATATAAGACACACAACAGTATTACATGTTAAAACAAACTTTTCCTCCAAATTTTAGCTGTTAGATTTCGATATGAGTTTGCTATACCTCATAAAGTTTACCATCGAGTACAAAGGAATACCTCAGAAGCAGTTTATTAAGACCTGGGCCACCGAGGCCGATGTAGCATTGAAAGCTAAAGAAAAAGGCAAAATACTTCAAATATGGAAGGTAAGTGAAAAATATATCTTCATATTACTGGTTCTCTTTATTTCAACCCCTTACGGCAAAACTGGGATACTGGGTCAACTATTCACACAAAAGGGATTTGGACAACTTGATAAAGCGATTACAACGATTTCGCACTGCTTCATGGTAAAGTGGCTGACAACTCTGGGAAAAGCTTGGTTCTCTCGAAATTAAACAATTTCTTAAACAATTTTTGGGTCTTATGCTCTGCATAAAGACCCTTAGTCAGAGGCAATCTTGTTTGTCAGTTTGTCATTTTGAGGACGAGATGACACGTGACAGATCTCCGAGAGTATAAATAGTCTGGGTACTAGTTCAAGTTGTTTCGTCGGCCATTGCTTCCAGCGTGTGGTAGTCACCGTGCAAGCGTTTTCCCTTTGTCGGGAGAATTTTGAAGAACTATCCGACGCAATTAGTAGTATTTGTTCAAGGTAAGTTATGTTCTATTTCAAAACTGCTCTGTCGCGCTGTTTATGATTCATGGATTGGCTTTCTTTCATTTCGAATCGAAAATTAACTGAACTGCATAATTTGCCTTGTTTGTTGTTTGTTATTTCATTCAGGTGTTGCTGAGCGGAGTTTCCTCGGCGAGGGAAGGTAACATACATCTAGACTCGCTTTGTGTTTAGTGCGGATTGCACTGAAGCTAGACGCTTTCGCAAGCCCACATTCATTGGCTTTGAATCCGGTGCGGGTTGCACCACATATCTCACAAGTAAGCTTTCTCGAGGAGTCACGAGCAATCTCACAAGCTCTGACAAGCACGTATCTATCGGGTTGGACTATCGGTGTGGCTTAAACCTCAAACTGAAAGAGCTATAGTACTCTCAAAAATACTCGCACTGAATAAGAGTCTTACACTGCTGTTGTCTGTGTTATTAGCTGCTAGCATAGGAACAATTACAATCGAACAATACCGGTCAAGGATCGGCTGTCACGACAATTTTGTCAAAGCCAAGGATGCCTCTTAACGTGTGTGAGACCGACCTTGGAATATGACGTTCTACTTAAAAGCTTTTTATTTACTTGCCAACGTTAAAAGACGTTGTTGGATATTACAAGTTCTGGAATGAGGTGATGGTTTGGTTTATGCAAATGATATGCTACCATGTTTACATCCATTGCAAATGATGTGGAGGAAAATCCAGGTACTACATTCATTGATCCAACATCTACTGAGTGACTCTAGTTTTTTTCAATTAAGTGCTACTGGCTGCCTGGCCTTTTCAACTTGAAGGTTATTTTGGGCACTCGCAGCCAGCACCCCTATCATCTGTTGTATATATAGACATATTTTTTTTTTCTCTTGTAATAATTATGGGGTGAAATAAAGTATTTTTGTTGTCCTTACTTTAATGGAAATAAGTATACTCCCTTTTTTATAGACTACTCTTCACAAGCATCTGTCGCAACCATAAATCCTCATAAAACATAAAACTAATCACAAATGAAGACAAACGATAAACTTTTTTACACACCTATATTTCGACTCCGTACAGGAGTCTTCATCAGGGTAAATTACAGTTGCCCTGCACACGTCATACTATTATTACAAGTTTGAAAAAAAACATTCACGCGCACGCACGTGCTCTCATACACCGTTAAATCTCCTACACGCGCGCGCTAACTAAATCAACAGCAGTTCACGTACGTCTAGAACGCCTATTTTGCACAAAGAAAAAATCATTGTCATTCAATCCATCCGGATCCAGAGTCTTCAGTCTATAAGCCCATTGGCCCTCCTTCTCTCGCAGCTGTTCTTCCCCAGTAACCCGGTCTATCAATTGAATTCTTACATCACTTAGTCCACTATGCCCCTCACTACAGAAATGCCGGTACAACAGATCATCAGCTTCTTTCTCGGCCTGCCCTAACATACTGTGCTTCCTGATTCTAGACTTATGATTATTAAATCTAAGTCTAAACTTTGTAATTGTGGAGCCCACATACTGCAGCGAACATTTCTTACACGTGATTAGGTAAACAACATTACTAGAATTACAGTTAAGGTTGTAATTAATTGAATATTTCCGGTCGTCCTGTGAGCTCTGAAAATGACTGTTCTCATCCATGTATTTACACACTTCACATCTTCTCGATGAACATTTCACTGTTCCTGGTACCAAATTTTTCGGTCCACGACTGTCCACCTTTGCGCGTACCAGATAGTCCCCCAGGCTCTTCGGTTTCCTAAACGCCACAAATGGAACACTCTCGATGGCGTTCTTACATTTCTCCGACGACTCCAGAATAGGATGAAGTTCCCTCAGTATTTTACCGATGTTTGGCAATCGGGGATGGTATGTTACGACAAAAGGCGTTTTTGTAGAGCGTGGCTGGTTACTGTCGCTCAAAACTTCAGCCCTGGACATCCTTCTAACTTTATTTACCTGACCCTCGACATAGGCCTTACTATAACCCCTCTCCATCAAAAATTTCACCAGCTCTTCCGCTCTCTTTTCAAAATAACAAGACTTCGAACAAATTCTACGTAATCGCAGCGCCTGAGCAAATGGAATACTTCTTTTACACGCACCAGGATGACAAGAACTGGAATGCAAATATTGATGACTGTCCGTCGGCTTAATAAATACATCCGTCTCCAACACTCCCGACTCATTTATCACCTTAACGTCCAGAAATTCAATCTCACGCTCCGACCATTTGTAGGTGAATTTGATAGTCTCATGTGCATTGTTCAGGTAATCAATGAATTTTTTCAACTTCTCCTCTCCCTCCGTCCAAACAATGAAAATATCATCAATGTACCTCCACCAAATACGCGGTGTGACCTCCGCATTCTCAAGCAAACGTCTCTCCAACCTGTCCATAAAAATGTTCGCATACGAAGGAGCCATCCTCGTCCCTATCGCTGTTCCCCGTTTTTGAAGATAATGTTTACCGTTAAATTCAAAGTTATTACTCTTTAGCACCAACTCTGCAAACGACAGTATATCTTCATTAAGAGATCGTTGCTGTTCTGACTCAACCTGACCTTCCAAAGTACCAAGTGCTTCTTTCAAAGCCTCCAAACCCTCATTGTGTGGAATGTGAGGGTATAACCCAACAACATCTATTGTACACAATATCGCTCCCTCTGGTAGCGCTCCAATTTGTCCCAACTTGTGCAAAAAGTCATTAGTATCTTTGATGTATGAATTAATTTCCGGTACTAGTGGTCGCACATTTTGATCTACAAACGCAGAAATTTTCTCGGTAGGGGTGCCACATCCTGAAATAACTGGTCTGCCCGGACATCCCTGTTTATGTATTTTCGGCAACAGGTAAAACCGACCAGGCTTCACATCCTCTGACACCATCAAATATTCCTTTGTTCTGTCGTCAATATTCCCCTTCTGCCAACTCTCGCGAATTTTTTCATTGATAATTTTCACCATGTCTCGGGTAGGATCCTCGTCCAATAACGTGTACACTTCTGAATCATTCAATTGACCCATAGCCTCATGTATATAGGCCTCCTTATCCATGACTACTACCGCAGACCCTTTATCAGCTTGTTTGATAACAATATCATCATACCCCCTTAAATTCTCTAAAGCTTTTTGTTCGTCTTGTGTCAAATTACGGTGACATTTTACATTTAAATCATGCGATAGAATTCTTCTTTCGAGGGCTTCCACATATGCCTCAATCGCCATTTCCCTGTTTCTTTCCGGACACCATGCAGATTTCGTTCTAAACGCCGGCATCTCAGAAAAGTCCCCATCGACTCTATCCTCACAATAGAAATACTCTCTTAGCCTTATTCGCCGTATGTAATCTCTGATATCCTTTCTGACATTATAAATATCAATCCTTTCCGGAGTTGGGCAAAATTTTAGTCCCTTCGATAAAAGTGATACTTCTGCTTCTGTGAGATGTCTCTTTGATAAATTGACAACAATTCGATTTCCAGTATCCAACCCAGCACCCGTGTCTAACCCATTCCCCGTCACTGGTGGTCTATTATTCTCTTCTCTGATTTCAGTAGAACTAGCCGCCGACGCCTCCCCGCGCGTCCTAATTTCACTGTTAACAATTCCATGCCGCATGTTCCCTCCATCCCGGGCTTCTTGTATTACACTGTCTAAATCGCTGTTCACTGCTCTTAAATCCACTAATACAAGTGGACAGTCTATTGGTAAAGGATTGACACCTGCCAAATTCTCCTCCGAGCTCACATCTTCCACCTCCACTCCTCTATTTCTGTCTCCCCCGAAATCTCTCGTACTCACTTGCTGTCTAATGTCAGATACAAAATTTTCAATTTGTTGCACTGATGGTCCACCTTCTACTCTGTTCCCCCCACTCACATCATTCTCCTCCATATCCCCATCCCTCACAGCGGAACTTTCCCTCGTGTCGGTCCGCTTCCTCTCCTCTCGTAAGTCAGTTAACTTATTCCTTCTCCTCTCTAAAAGCGCACCATTCAACTTATCACAAATTACAGATATCTTCCTTACCATCTCATCCAATGTCACCTCCCCATATTGATCCTTAATGAAACGCTTTATCTCCGAAATCTCCTCCGTTAATCCTCGCTCAACGTTCTCTGTTTCTCGCACCAAAACGTCCTGCAATTTCTTCGACGCATCCATTAAAATAGATCCCCAGTCCTCTTCAAAGCATCCAGAAACAACTTCGATGTTGGCCTTTTTCTTAAGTCGAAGTCCCTTCGCTACCATGTCTTCTTCTTTACAAACGCTCAAATAGCGATTGTGATGTTCGTAACTCAAACGTCTCTTACACAAATTTAGCAACTTGAAAAAATAGTACGATTCCGTTTTCTCCATCGACGCAAATAATTAACAACTCTTCACAAGCATCTGTCGCAACCATAAATCTTCATAAAATTTATAACTGATCACAAATGAAGACAAACGAACATCTTTTTCACACACCTATATTTCGACTCCGTACAGGAGTCTTCATCAGGGTAAA
>JAHPZR010015666.1:0-10841 GCA_019787425.1 Platygyra sinensis | reverse complement strand
GGCGAGTCAAAATACAAAGAACGAGTAAAAATTCTCAGCGATACTACACAACAAAACGTCTAATAAGATATATATATACTATAGACCCAGATAAACTACGACTGTACTGTTAAACCCGTTTCTTTTAAGCATTTTTGCCAATATTGATATAAACAAAGACTTCTGAATGTGCAAACAACGCTTCTTAATTTTTCGGAATTATTACTTTTTGTTTACCTTCATTCTCTTTGCGATATTTTGCAGAATGCAGACGAAAAAAAAACGCTTCCAACATGTATAGCTCTTCGCTCATTACTGCGCTTAGAAGAGACACAACAAGCACGGCAGAATCTTGACGCGGTACAGGATCGAAGCCGCTTAAGGAAAACTTGATAGCCTTCTAAAAGTTTCCAAGTTAGCCGAAGATCGGACGCCATCTTGAATTAGAACCTCACGCCTGCGCAGTTTGACCGGAATAACAAGAATCCTGTTATTCAAAATGCTTTTCCCAGAGTAGTTCGTTTTCCCGTTCCGCTGGACAAGGGTAACGAAGACTCTGTGGAAGAGATTGTGCACAGTCTGAAGAGTGTTGGGTCCTAAGCCCCACGCGGTTTCGTAATAAAATCATTGCCCTGACCCTTGCCACAGCTCCCATGCCACTATCAAGCGGTGATAAGTAAGGCAATATAGCTGGGCTTATGCAACAAATTCAATCAATCAATGATCTAATCAATCAACACTTTTTTAATGGCAGTCAGCACGCTTAGCTAGGAGCTAGTTTCCAACATGAATCTCGTCATGGTACGCCCAGAATAAGAAACAAATGGAAAAATATGAAAAAATAACAGAAGTGTAAATGTCCACGACCATGATAGATATGGTTTACACAATATTTAGTCTAACCAAGTTTAAATTGAAATTATTATAATAACCAATTATGTTTTTGATCCTAAGGTTTGGAGAAAATCAACTTTTCTGGTGGAGAACCCTTCATCCACAAGCGTGGCGAGTTTGTGGGAGAGTTGACTCGCTACTGTAAGAGAGATCTGGGACTAGACTCTGTCACTATTGTCTGCAATGGAAGCTTGGTTACGGAACAGTGGTTTAAGAAATACGGTAAGAGTTCGTGTAGATTTGCAGCAGATATCACCTAAAGTCAATGCTAAGTGACTATAGCTAAAGGTGAAAGACAGGCAGTGTCAGTGCGATGGAACTGGGACTAGGTGGCCTAAACTCAAGCCATAACCGGAATTGCTCTGTGTTCTTGGATGAGACCCTGTGTACACAATGGACTGGCCCGATTTATACTGGAAACGGATCATCTGTCGAGAAGGATTATCCGTCTAGTATAAACACGGGAAAAACTATGAGACGAACTATCGGTGTGTCGTGTGACTCGTCCCGTGTTTATACTGGACGAGTCTTCTTCCGTTGGCTTCTTGTAACGAGGTGAAGTTTTCGTGGATAGTTCGTCTTCTTCCCGAATTTATACACAGAGACGGATCATCCGTCCTGACGAGTTATCCATGATGATTCGTCTGACAAGACGGACAATCGCGATAGCTCGTCTGGATGGATGATCCGTCTGCTTGCCCGTATTTATGCACAGACGGATTATCAGACGACCTATCGTTCTTTGCCCAAGCTCGTCCTAGACGGATGGTCCGTCTCTAGTGTAAATTGGGCCAATATCTCCTTTTTCTACTCAGGTGATTGAAGAGTATTGTTTGGGAATTTTTTATATGTTTTCTGTAACATATCAAACACGTGAGACCATGTTTCATCACATTCCCGAACACGGTGAAGACAACTGAGATTATACCACACACACCAAAAATATATTTGAGGAGCTTCCAGGTGTTAAGAAATGAGATGAAACACCGCTTCAAAAGAGGGATACATCTTAATCAAAACTAAAACTACGGAATCAACGAAGAAATAAAATGGCCAAAAAACCTATGTAATCTAGGTCAGATATTTGCACAATGTCGCGGTTTTGTTTTCCTTTGCTCAGACTTGTAATAGAGTTGTAATGATTTTGGAACATCAAAACTATATCACAAAATAATTAATACAGCCAAACTACATCCGGCAATCTTTGCATCGCAGGCTGCATTGATCGTTTTCCACTGTATACTCTGAGGTATGGTAAAAAGTAGATGTGCAATACTAATTCGTGATATACCACCGAAGGTCACCGAAGATTCCTCGTGGCACTTGTATCTTAAGAAACCGTGCATCAGGTGGTAAAATATTACACTGTGTTTTAAGGTGAATTTCTGGACATAATGGCTGTGTCGTGCGACAGTTTCAACGAGGAGAAAAATCGTCAAATTGGACGCCATCAGTCTGGGAAAGGCAATCTCAAGTGTTTACAGAACATACGGGATTGGTGCAGGAAATATCACGTGGCTTTCAAAATTAACACTGTAGTTAACGTTTACAATGTTGGTGAGGACATGAATGAGAATATTCGAGAACTCGCTCCAGTTCGATGGAAGGTGAGCAATAAATATGGGCAGAAGCCTATCACCTAGAAGCGTATAACTCCTATCCAATGCTGGTATTTTTCAGCGAACCAATCAAAATTGATGAGACGGAATCGAGGTCCATAAACTCGCAAAAAAAAGAGCAAGGCCAATATCCAGTCATCTTGCTGAACAAGCATGGTCGAAAAAGGATTTACTATATGGCTTTCGGGGAAATTTTTCTTGCGGGACACGGCGGGTAGTCCCGAGCGGGCTCGGATAGCCAATCACAGCAGAGGATTTGACTCATCTCACCGCTCATGGAGCAAGCCAAATAATAAATTGTTTTACCACAATTGCTAATGAATCTTGCAATGTGATTGGTTAATTTGCCGTTGTCGATAAAAGTCTAGACAACTCTGCTAGCGTCAATGCTTCACGCAGTGCCTTTTTCAGCTCGAGCTCAGAAAAAAAACAGTGGTAAAAAGCAAGTTGGCTCCACAGCATTTTAATCCCTGTGATGATACGTATCGCTGTTGATAATAGTACAGACCACGCTATGTTACCGCGAGATTGTACTCTACGATAACTGCAGAAATTCTCGCGCGATCATTGGCTAATTTTCTTTGTCAATAAGCCGACAGACAGATGAATTGCCTGCATCGCATCGAATTTTCTGCAAAAAACGTTGCACAATTCATTGAATTGAATTTCCTGCATCGCATGTACTAGATTTACGCGATGCGTCATCGAGCAAGATCGGCCAATT
Organism: Platygyra sinensis; assembly: GCA_019787425.1. Lineage (NCBI taxonomy): Eukaryota > Metazoa > Cnidaria > Anthozoa > Scleractinia > Merulinidae > Platygyra > Platygyra sinensis. Next base: position 7,625 of record JAHPZR010015666.1, on the reverse strand, counting down.
AGAGACTGTTATCTATCGTACGAAAAAAAACAAATTGACGTCAGTTTTTCATGCGTCTGTCCTATTATTGACGATGAATTTTGTCATAACATTGTCAAAGTAGTCTGCGGATCCACTTCAAATAAATGCTTTGTTCATCAGACCAAGCCTCTTTAAATCAAAAAAATATACCGAGGGTTCAAATTCAAACTACTCTGCTCTTTTAAAGTTACTTAACGTACCTTGAGGAGTATTTTTCATTTTCTCTTTGATCAGGTATTCCAGTGTCTTCTGATTGAGGGAGAAAACTGTGGCTCAGAAGCCTTACGAGACGCTGAAAAGTTTGTGATTTCTGATGATGACTTCAATATGTTTGTCGAAAGGCATTCCAAATTGTCATGCCTAGTTCCGGAATCAAATGCAAAGGTGCATTAATTGGTTGAATAGGACTTAAGTTGATTTATGTAACATGGAGCGGTTTTGAATGGAGTGTCGTAAAACCAAAAACAAACCAATTACTTACGACACTCAATTGAAAACCGTATAGAAACGTAATAGGCCATTGCAGAAACGTGAGAGGTCTGGGAAAGAGTATGGTTGCTTTCCGTTTGTTTGAAAAACTAAGATATTAAAATGAAAGGTCAGCTAAATTTGAGAGTCTTTACCACGAATAGAAGTATTCGGAGGAGGAAAATGGCAAAATGGCAGCTCTCCAAATATCACCCAAAATAGAGAGGATGTATGCATTGGGTAGACAGGCCACAAAATTAGAAGGGTTTGTATGGAATTTTTCAACTTTTGCAAGGCTCCCATTTGGGCAATTTTCAGCTGAAAACTCTTAAACTTGGTTGGGTAGCTTTTCATTCATTAGCATTTCAGTTGAAATGTTTAGATTTTCAATCTAATCAAAACAAGAAACTCGCCCCAGTGCTCTCACGTTTCTGAAATGGGCTATGGTTTGATATCACAGTAGCTGATCATATAGCACGCATCTTTTACTCATTTGAAGGACAGTGCGGACAAAATGACCAAAGCCCAAGAGCAGCGTACAACTACATGGAGAAAGTTTGTAACTTTGTGCTGTGCTAGTTCAGTTGTTTCAAAGGATTGACCTCGAAAGGAAAAAATAGTTTGATAAACATAAATTTCGCCAGCGTTGCAGCAGAGTATTTTTGAATAGAACGGCGGTTTCTTAAACCGTTTATAAACCGTGGCTCTGATAGGGGTAACAACTATTTCTTTTTAGAAAAAAGTCCTAAGAAAATACGCCCGCTGATTGGTTAAAAATAGTGGTTTTGATAATCAAAGTGAGTTGCTTTCCTTTTATTCGTCGTGGTGCTTTCTAACAGAAATAGAAAATTATCTCATCAACTCTTGATATCTTTGTCCCATTTATACAGATGCAGAATTCCTATCTTATTCTGGACGAGTACGTAAGTATCAAGACGGCTCAGTTTGAGTTTGAGCACTGGCTGGAGTCGCTCCAGTATTGTGGTTTTGGGCTGGACATTTAACGTTTGGTGTACAGATAGGCCCGTCACGTGATCAATTGCTGGGGAGGGGAGGGGAGGGGCGAGAAAACCTTACATTTAGAAAGATTATTCTTGTGTGGGAAAATTGGATTTGAACCATTTCTCCAATGAGATTTATTTCACTTTCTACCATTGCTCTAATTCCTGAGAACGGTAACCAGACAAAAACGATAGAAGTAAATAATTAGGACTTATTTTCTGTTTTCACCTCTGTCATTTCAGATGCGTTTTCTGGACTGCAGATCTGGCGCTAAAGTTCCATCTAAATCCTTGTTGGACGTGGGAGTTGAGAACGCCATTGATGCAAGTGGCTTTGATGAGCAGATGTTCTTGAAACGAGGAGGCAGATACACATGGAGCAAGGCTGATATGAATCTAGAATGGTAGACTAATCATGTCATAACCCAGTTGTTAACCGGGCTGAATATTTACAATGGTAAATGAAAAAAGATGATGAATTTTGAGTTCGATAATGAAATGTGAAAAGCGAACTGACTGAACATGACAGGGTACTCGGATTTTTTTCTTTGTCCCACGCTCGTATCAAGTTGATCATTTCACTTTTCACATTTACATTGGTAGTTGTAAGGTGATTCGTAGACAGAAGAGTACATTAGAAGATAGAAAACATTATTTCACTCCATATTACAGATAGCAGAAAGAAGCAATGATAATTTCTTCGACGGTGTAGACATAAATAAACCAAGCAATGAAACAGGCAAACAGAGTCGGTAGTTTGTAAACGGAAATCAGGGAGGAGATTTATTCAGTGTGTGTTGGTAACAGGTACAAGCGGATTATTCTGAAGTAGAGCCAGTCTTGAGTCAAAAAACTTGTGTTTCACCTAAGGACATATAATCACGTGACTAGATACCGAGAGTAGTGTATTACGAACAAATGTTTTTTGACATGCACCTCAAAGATATGTTGAACTCGGATTCTTTGAAACGTCGGACATTGTTTGCAACAACTCGTGATTTTTCACCCTGGACAAGTTCGTTAAATTGTGACGAGGAAACCCATGTCCGTTCTTCACATGTGAGTGTTTGACAGTGAACCAGGTTTCCGGGCATCCGCAGACTGAAAAAAGACTTCTTTGGCCATTTGGCATTTTTAAAAAGCGTATTAAATCAGTTGATTTTTCTCAACTAATGGACAAGACTGTTTTCTCCGTAACAACCAGTTATCGATTCTGTTGGCTCACCTATTCTTTTGTTTTAAGTTTACTGCGCCTTTCAATAACATGCGGACTCTAGCATTCAAAGCTCAACCGACAAATGCGTTTTTCGCTGCCGTCAATCAAATGTTCGGCGACTCCTCCCAGCTTCCGGCTACTGTCGAGCGTGGGGTAATCAAATCGTTTACCACAGTTCAGATAACGAAACAGTGCTCGGCAGTAGTCGGAAGCTAGGAAGAGCCGCCGAACATTTGATTGACAGCAGCGAAAAACCCATTTGTCGGTTGAGCTTCGAGTTTTAGAGTCCGCGAGTTATTGAAAGGCGCAGTAACTAGCTACATACTTTATGTGATATTATGTGATTGTTGTAATGTAGCAAGGTGTTCCAGGACCGTAGCTGGCACCAGGCAAACCAAGGCACATGCCTCAGCCATTGTATTTCGTGTTTATTGTTTATAGTCATCATAAACACCCTTAATAACTAGGAAGAGAATTTAACCATGGACATCACTCAGTCATAATTTTTTTCTTGCTACGGCTCTGTGTCTTCAAGTCAAGTCAAGTTTTATTGTGATATATGCTTAGCTTTTGTGAAAAAAGATCACCAGCTAGTTTCCAGGTATAACACAGAAAATACTGAAAAAAAAACAAAAAACTAAAATTGAGAAAAAAAAGTACCTTCAACAAGTAACTAACTATTTACAAGACTAGATATAGCTTATTCATGAAATAATTTATACCCAGCGCTCACCAGCATGCTAGATGATCTTACACAATAAGTAAGTTCTTGCATTTATTAATTGTTCGAGCGTCGCAGATATTTTTCTCGTAGCGAGCTTGGCTTTCCCAGCTTGCCTTGCAGGAAGTGTACAGGACTGTGTTTTTCGGTGTTTAGTCCTCAGTTTTTCTCGGTCGTGTCTTCAGAGGAATATTCACCTGGCTTGTATGCACCTGTCTTCTGTCTTTGTCGGTGATTTGTAAACCACACTTGAACCTGAAAACACACATTGACACACAGAATCCCACAAAATCCAAAGCTCCCTTCTCCCCTTTCAGTTACAGAAATATAAATAAGTCCCTCTTTTCTCTTTAAAGGAGCACTGTCACAGGAGTTTTGTTGTTTTCAGCTTCATTCGTTGCTGAAATCTTTACCTGGTACCTTTACTCGTTCCCAAAATGCTCAAATGGACTAACAGAAACATGTCAAACAAATGGTGGCTCAGAGAGCAAGCCATAATGAATTTCTGGCAATATTTTCAAAGAATGGCTCTAGAATTTGAAAAAACTGGCTAGTTTTTTCAAATCTCAATCCATTTCCATCCTTGCCATGCTAAGTGCTAGGCGGCAATAAATGGTTTCGGTGTAGTGATAAAGTCCTAGATAACAAAACTGCATTATTTTTGGGTTTCTATTGATGTAGGAACATATTTCGGCATTGTAAAATGACGCTAAAATACTGTGACAGTGCCCGTTTAACTGAAGCATCTCCAAACTCAACCCCAGTGTCGATGTAAATACTAGTTATGAAACGCTTTCAAGTGGTGTACATAGAGGATATTACATGGCCTCGCGGAGATAAGAATTCATGTTTTCGGGCCAAAGCTCAACTTGTATTTCATTTGTTTTTATATTATAAAGTGGGATGTTGGGCTTGTGACAGTGCATATTTAATCAGCAACTTTTTTCACACATGCTAACTGGAGAACAGGTAGTCTGTGCACGGGCTCTCATGCGCTGCGGCACGAACAAAGGCAAAGCAGCGAGAAACGAGTTGGCGAACAAGGCAAGCCGGCGAGGTTACTCGCGTAGTGAATCGTAGAACCAGTTAGCTATTTTTGCGTTTGCTCTGCAGGACATTAATTAACAAATGAAGAAGCCTAGACCGTGTATTACACTGCGATAAAACACGACGGGCATTTGAAAACACGAGGGAATTGTAGAAAACACGAGCCGCAGGCGAGTTGTTTCTACATTTCAATCGAGTGTTCTCAAATGTTCAGAGTGTTTTATCACAGTGCAATACACGGCTTAGGATTCTTCATTTGCTTCATGATATAGATTTTACGCGCGCAAAACAGTAAAACACGCTTTTTCTATGTTTTATTTAACAAAATGACGTCAGTTTTTCCAGCGTCTGTCCTGTTATTGATCATAAATTTCGTCATAACATTGTCAAAGTAGCTGTGGATCCACAAGGCGATAGCCGAGTGGATCCGCAGACTACTTTGACAATGTTATGACGAAATTCGTTGTCAATAACAGGGCACACGCATGAAAAACTGACGTCCTTTTGTTTTTTTTATAATAACGAACTGTCAAATCGTCCGCTCTCGCTCGTTGCCGCATCGCATAAATTATAAATTCATGTGTCTGTCCGCTTATTGACGATAAAAATTAGCTAATGAGCAAGCGAGAATTTGTTCTGTTATTGTAAAAACTCTGATTAAACATGGGTTTCGACCAATCAGAGCGCGCGCAGGGTCCTATCTATATTATAAGATACCTAAAGAATGTTTACACTCGACAGATTTACCTGACGTTTCTTCAGCTGCAGTGTTGAGCAGATTATCCGTACTGTCTCAGGCTCAGGTCTTCCGTTGCACTTAACAAACATCTCGTCTAGCATAACCTTCTGCCACTTCATGATTTTAGTTGGTTTCTGCGTTTTTCTGATTTTTGGAGGCGTTGGCGACGATGTCGTGGCTGCCGCTGTAGCAGTGCGCTTTCTTTTTAAATTTGGTTTATCCAGATTGTCCAGAAAGAATTGTCTGGCAGTGCTGTTACTTAGAAACTCTTTCATCTTCATCCACATCACCTTCCCAGTACCTTTGGGTAAGATTGGCGGAGGTCGCTTCAGCATATCAGTAAGATGTGATTTTGAACGGCCTATGTACTTTGCGAACGCTGAACGCGCAACACCATTGTTATCCAACCACTTTGCTAAACAGTCAGCAATTTCTGGCGGGGTTTCAGGCCCCGAATCCTTATTTACATCTTGACTTTCATCTTCGACTGCTGCATTCCTCGGCTGGTCAGAAGTGCAACTCTCACCGCCTTCATTAGATTCTTCGCTTTCTTGATCTTCACATTGAGTGGTCCGAATCTCTTGGATCTCAAATTCAATTGACTTCTTTTCACGGATTTCACGAAGAGCCTCTAGCAACAAATCCTTCTGATCCTCACACACTTGGATTTGAAATCTGTAGTTCATCTCTGTTTGCTTGAACAAAAGTGTGATAAACACTTGTTTTCTAAGCACTTATAGAAGACTACACCATGCTGTCATTATATCTTTACAGCTTTTCAACTACACGCTTCGAGTTCAATCTTTGCAGCACCGCGGCCGGGGAAAAGAGCAAGCCGAATGTAGTTTTTCGAGCTGTGAAAAAGAGTGTGTTTTAAACAAACTTAATAAACAAGTCTGAGGTTATAGATAGCTGCGGATGGCTCAATGAAAACGGTGTACTGCTGTTTTCATTTTGGCCAGCTCTTTAACTGAACCATGAACAGCTGCTGACACAACTGCCTGGATTTGTTTCTCGGTAGCCCCGAGTTTAAATCCTCGGTCACGCTTGTAAATAGCCAAATGGTTTGCCTCCGGCCAGTTGGGATTCTTAACGATGTTAAATATTTTCAGTTTGAGTTATTTGTTTCAGTTGTTTGCTCGGCCCCACTAGCACTTGTGCTATAAACACTGCCGAGGGTAAATAAAGGTCTTATCATTAATATTATTTCTTATTAAGTCAGTAACGTCTCCTGCACATCGTTTTACAAGTAAATCAGAGCAAAAATTCTCATCGGAATCCACGCGACATCCTCGTGTTGTTCGTGGCACAATGCACTCTGGTTAAATGCAATCAGCATTTCTGGTAAAAAGTCATGAATTTGAGAATTCTTACTCCCTTTTACATATTCTTTTAATTACAAATCCTGATTATTTTGCTGCTCGCTCGCTACGCTCAATCCGCAACAATTAACTTGACTTATGTAAAAATTTGCCTTTCCTTTATTTCAGGGTCAAATTTCTGCTTGCAAAACGTGTATTAAGGTGGCTCAAAACAGTTTCCAGCACTTTCCAAGATGTAGATTTTGATGGGCCATTATTACCACTCTTTATCAGTTGATGCCACAATCATGGTATCAAAAGACTGCCCAGTCATTGGTCAACACGTTGGTATTATTTTCGTGACACAATAGGTAACCATAGCAACACTATGACCTGCTAAAAACCCCCTTAATTTCAGCTTCAAGCGTGTATATTTCAAAAACGGTACGGTGAAATTTTTTCTTATTATAGAATTTTGATAAGCAGGATGCAATGCAACTTTTGGCAAAGTTTAAAAAAATTCTGTACATGGGGTTTAGAGCCACCTTAAATTTTCGAAAATTTAAGGTGGCTCTGAACCCCAAGTACAGAATTTTTTTAAACTTTGCCAAAAGTTGCATTGCATCCTGCTTATAAAAATTCTATAATTAGAAAAAATTTCACCGTGCCGTTTTTGAAATATACATGCTTAAAGCTGAAATTAAGGGTGTTTTTAGCAGGTCATAGTGTTGCTATGGTTACCTATTGTGTCACGAAAATAATACCAACGTGTTCACCAATGATTGGGCAGTCATTTGATACCATGATTGTGGCATCAATTGATAAAGAGTGGTTATAATGACACATCGAAATCTAAGCCTTTGAATGTGCTGGAAACTGTTTTGAGCCACCTTAAGTTCAAATTCTGGTAAAAAAGGGCACTTGCACGCCATATCTATTCACTTCCGCAAAGCACCCAACCCAATAACAATTTCAATTGATTTCCTATCATAACGATTCAAATATCTTGTGCAAATGAATTCTTCACAGTTCACGGTTCATGGGGTAACTGTTAGCATACTTAAAGTTGTTCCCCCCTTTGGCAGCATTATTACCATTTCGGTATACTAGT
>JAHPZR010015665.1:87500-115639 GCA_019787425.1 Platygyra sinensis | reverse complement strand
AAACTCCGGCCTGATGAGCCACTAGGCTCGTATTCAGAGTGAACTCTACTTTACAACTAAAAACTAATCTTCATCCATCGAAAGAGAAATTCTGAAAAATGTGCAAAACGTTATGAGCTGCTGCGTACATAAGTACAATGCGAAAACAAACCATGCCTCTGTGGGATTCATCTCGTCATAGAGATAAAATATTCTCAAAAAGCTGAAAGACTAAATTCACGCCATGAAATGTCTCCGTCTTCTAAATATAATTTTTTGCAATGAAACGACGTAAATGGATAACCATTTTTTGGTTTTCTGCACACTCAGTACATGACAACTTGATCAGTTTTATCACTTCGCGCGTGGCACGTGACACAAAGCACGTAATCGATCGGCTTTACACCGCTAGATTAAAAAAATTAGGCTATGTTCTGACAGAAATGCATGAGTAGTTTTAGCGTATGGATTACATCACATCAGTCATTTTTCTTTCTGTTTGAAATCATCACATGAAAGGTTTTTTTTGCAGAACTCCGACACTGAAACGTAAGACCACAAAATAACGTAAAAGAATGGCTGTATGGAAATGTAAACAAACAATTTCTAGCTAGCACAAAGTGTGATATGCACTGAAAAACTAACGACTGCAATGGAAACTGAATTTGTTTAAAACGAATACGCACCAATTTTGTTTTCCATGTTAAAATCATTGAAGAGGAAAAGACTTCTGTGCACATAATGTTGTAGATGGGATAAAAATTAAACGTTATTGCATCTGTATAGGCGCTAGTCCATTGCCACAGTTTGACTATGATTGAATTGCGCGATATCTTTTCGTTAGACAGCCCCGCTAAACAACAAGTTCTTTGCGTTAGACCGGGTTAGACTACCATTCAATTTGAGCAGTTTTCGTGCGATTTCTGGCCCTGCAATATTTTACGGTTCACGTTCGGATTCTTTAAAGTTTTCCGTATCGCTTACCGCGTGAAGGGTCGCAGAGGTATGTTCTCATAGCTTTCAAATAAAAATTGTTTGCTTTGAACGTCTTATTAAATCTCTTGTTTCAGTTTTTGGCAATGCGTGACAAAATCCCATCAATTGACCATTACGTGACATAGAAATGAAGTCGACATCAAACGTCATATTTACACTTCGACGAGAACATAACATAAGCTTTTCCCTTTACAAGCAAGGGACTGACGCTAGAAGGCTTCACTACTTTTATGGATTGCTGTTTTAGAACAAGGGATAGAAATGTGCTGGATTTTCTCGGATTCATTGGTTGAATGTCAATGAGAAAATGATGTACTTCCCCGAACACAACGCGCCGCAATGATTATCGTGTGTGTAGGATTCTGAATATGCCAGTACTTAACGTTTGAATGTAATGTCTCACAGAAGGTAAGCTTAAACATGACTTTTCTGCCATAGTTTAAGTCCAAATACCGAGGAAATCAAATACAAGACGACATTTTCAGGTTCCTTTTGATTATCGAATCCCAGACACTTGCCTATTGTTTTCGTTTCTGGCAGGTTAGTGTTGTGAGTATCACGATTTTGACAGCGTTAGTACTCCGCGCTGATGTAAAGCCCGAAAATAATTTTTATACCAGGTTTTACACTGACATTTCGTCTTTCGAAACGTCAAAAACTTAGGTGTATTGGTATTTTACCGGGTAGCGAATTTGCCGATTGAAAAAGTGTGCATAATTAAGAATTTTTAGGAAGTGAATTTTAATAATTTTAAGAGGCTCTTCGTGATCTTGAAAATTAACCCACAGAGGTATAATTGGCCTCAAAAGACTTGTAAACTCCTCAAAAATAAATTTCCAGGCTCAAACTGGAGTATTATTTTGATGGGGATTAAACAGAGCGAAGTTTATGATAAGGTATTAGTCACTGAATTTTGCGTGTTTTTGACCAGACGTGGTACCGCAACGGATTTTTGATTTTTTAGCGGGTTCAAAAAAATATTTCAAGAAAAAAATCACACCACGTTTCTAGGCTTACCATAGGCTATCTCTGGGAAGAATATGAAAAATTTTGATTTTTCATCATGTGCCACATATTTTTGATATGGCTCGGTCCTAGTGGACATTCCCTCTTAAGCAGTTGTGAAATTAAAGCCGAAAAAAACTTCAAGCCTGAATTTTTTCAGGTTTTAATTTCAAAACTGCTTAAGTGTTGTGTGCATAACTGTGATGATCAATCATATCATATCTGCAGCTCAAATATATGAACTTTCATTTCACTTGTTTATCTATTTCATCTCATCAAACATTCATGCATCAGCTCTAATTTCCAACCGGGACGCTCAGACGAATTTGTACTCCCCTTGTCTCATTGTAAACAACTTTAATTAAGTCCCTTTCTTTGCAATTATTGAAAATGTTAGTAATCGATTCAGAGCACTGAAAAAAAAGTTGAAACAGACAATGTTAATATATCCAGTGTAACAATCATAACGTGATTGGTAGAATTTCCTGTCAGCTTATTGGTGGAAAGTGACCATCATCAATCATCGTGAAGTCGGTCCATTTAAAACCTTTGAAATATCACTTATAGACAGAACTCTCATATCAGCACAAGAGTTTTGGTTTGCCATGGTCAAGCTTTGAATTCAATCAGTTTTCTCACTTGAATCAAATATATATTAAAACATAAAATTTTGCAGCACGGAAAACAGTTCATAAGAATGCAGGCTCATGTTCTTGTTTTCATCATCATCTCCATTTATCAAGCAGCCAGTGAAGTGTACATCGATGGCTCCAAAGCCTTGAAGCGAGATGCAGGGGAAGGGGTGGCCTACGCTAATTTTGCAGTGCACAAGTTTCGTTACCTGAACGTTACTCCTTTGGTTTCAGCTTCAGTGACAGAGCCTCGAGAGTGCGGTAAACTTTGTGTCGATCACTCATCGTGTTTCTCAACAAATCTGGCGGCATTTCGTGATCAGAACGGAAAGATGATATGCGAACTGTTACCAAGTAGTAAATACAGCAATTCTAACAAGTTTATCGATAACGCAATATTCCATCACTTGAGCATAAAGGTAAGGGAACAACAGTTCTGCACAAAAAAATTCTCAGCAATAATTTTTCATTTATATATGGACAGATGTTAGTACAAAGGGCGATACTTTTTTTGCTGACTTCTACCCTGCAAGAGACTGTTATTAAGTATATGATTTTGAATATGACAGATCTTTATTTTGACCTGTGTCAGGTGATCAATTTCGTATTTCAGATTGAGAACAGTATCTTCAGTATTACAGATACTTTTGAAGGCCGGGGCTGGTAACGTTGTGGCAAAATATTCAAATTAAGGCGGGGGTACACCTGAAGGCTATTTGACATCTCTTAACACGGCCTTTCTGCCAATATCTCCGTCACGTTTTAAGCAACGCTAAATCTCTCTACTTATTCCCATAACCACCGTTTGGCGGTTTTGTGTAAATTTTTGGGTGATTTTTGGACATTTTGGGAAAGAGATATTTTTTCTCAAAGAATAGGTTAAATTGAGAAAAATACGAAATATTGAAGATTTGATGGATTTTGAAAATTGAAATTTGTAGTGAAGAATTAGTAGACGGATACCAAACAGTCCTCTACCAACCTGGGGCTCTCATTTGGGGTGGTCAGCTGTCTGTTAGTGTTTCCTATCCATTTTAATCCTAACAATTCCCTTTCAATAATACTTCAAATTTCACTCCTATTCAGGTTTACCCCCGCATTAAAGTCAAGAGTTAAGTTTAGAAAGCTGGACTATATTGTTCGCGTTTAACTTGTTTAGTTTTGCTTTAGTAGAGTTCGAATCTCGGTCTTATACTCTGACATTTAAATGTTTCCCAAAAAAACATTTTTTCGGAACATGAAGATTCACCATCCCTAACCAATTGTTAATCGTATTTTGAAACGATTTTGCCGTAATTACTCCTCGATGTACGTTTAAATTAAGAAATTCGCACACTGACAGCTACATTTCAACATAACAACACCCATAGCAACCATTGTTTACAGTCTAAAAGTACTCACAAAATGTATTCAATCTAGTACATTTTAGTGATACTTTACAAAAAAGCTTTAGAGATGTGTACTTATGAGAATTTTGCATCATGGTCCCGAACATTGTTTCCTGTGCCATCTTGTACGCTCCTTATACTTGTTTAACATTTCTATGACTGGTGTGTATTCGGGTATTCAATGAAACATTTATGTAAAATCTTTCGACACACCCCCTCCCCTTTCCTTTAACCCCCCTTCCCGTTCACAGGGCTAATTTGGGCTCTCAGAGACCGAAGGAAAACTTTAAAGTCATATTTCTCAAAATGACCAAATAGACCGATCACCAATATTTCACGCACGATATCTTTACAGGGTTTTAACCGAATTTTGTCAAATTTGTCAGCATTGGTAAAGCACACAATTATCTAGGAGGCAAACCTCCAAAATTTGCAATTTATGAAATTCTATCCCTGTTATTTAGTTAAGGGGGGAGAACCTTAACTACAAATCTGTCGCTAAGGAAATCTCAAAACCTCCTTTTTTTGGCTCCTGAAGTCCAGTGGGCATCAAAGTTTACCGTGTTTGTTCGATTCACGTTTCCTTTAAATGTTTCGAACCACGCCCATATTTGGTATGTCACGTGACCACAATACAAAATGTCTAAAAACTCGGACTGAGTGGATTGTTTTCGAAATATAACAATACATTTTGTTAAAACACGGCATTATCTACAACTTGTAGTATGCGTTTGAAGAAATGTACAATATTTCGAAAATTATAGATGTTTAAATGCTTTTATAGTCTCTTAAACATGTTAAAGATCTATAATTTTCGAAATATTGTACATTTCCTCAAACGCATACTACAAGTTGTAGATAATGCCGTGTTTTAACAAAATGTATTGTTATATTTCGAAAACAATCCACTCAGTTCTAGTTTTTAGACATTTTCTATTGTGGTCACGTGACATACCAAATATGGGCGTGATTCGAAATATTAAAAGGAAACGTGAATCGAACAAACACGATAAACTTTGATGCCTACTGGACTTCAGGAGCCAAACAAAAGGAGGTTTTGAGATTTCCTTAGCAACAGATTTGTAGTTAAAGTTCTCCCCCCTTAATACAGTTAATATTAGTTAATATTAGAAAACTTTTTCCAAATTTTACGAGATAAAACCCCTCGAAACACCGACTGCTTTCTGAGGTTTGGCTCCTGGACAACCTGAACTGAATTCCATGCTTCTCGAACGATCCATTAGTAAGTTATCGTGTTTGTAACGAACACCATTTTTAACACTTAGGAGCAAGTCATTCATTAACTATTGTGGCATGTGACCTGGAAATGCTCATTTTTGAAGTCAGAATGCAAAGTCCTTTAATTAACGTGGTGCCAAAACTGTTCCACAGAGTTTTTTTGCAAAAAAACATCTTTTTTTGTATAAGATCCCCTTAAGTGCTAGAGCCTAAAGAGTTTCTTGGCTCCATAGGGATCCGACGTAAAAACTATAGGTCCCCGGGAAGCCAATTAAATTGCTGCAGAAAGATATATAATTAAAACTTTTGTTCGAGTTGAGGGAAGGAATAAGTTTTGGGTTTCGGACTCGTGACAAAGTGATCTGTAACAAGCACGTGAATTCTCACTGAATTCCCTTTATTTGTCAATATTTTTTTAAAAGAACTATAGCAAAAAAAAAAAACAATCGATCGTATTTATATTTTTCATGGACGATGGTTGATTGTTAACTAAACATACGTCATGTAGCGGCTAGTATTTGAGCTCAGCTGATGTATGCACGAGTGAAATATTCAGAAATGACCATTTGTGTTTTACCCTACGTATTTTATTTTAAGTCTGGAAACATCTTAATTTGCTGCACTTTTAGCAGGAAATGAATCGAAATACGTGTATTAAAATAGTAGTTTAATCCACTCTTTGGTATATAATACATGTCTGACAAAATGAATTTGTTTTTTGGTCTTGGAACAGAGTCCTTGCTCCAGTGATCCATGTTTGAACCAAGGAACTTGTGTGGCCGAGTACGAGAACAACGACTACCACTGTGCATGCCTGCCAGTGTTTCGCGGAAAGAACTGCGAAATAAGTAATTATAATTATTTTTTTCTAGCGGGTCCTTGTTAGCTTATATCTCCTAACATGTACTCCATGGATTAGTGAGTTAAACATGTTCAGATTTCACATCTCCGCGATTTTTTTTCTCCGATTTGCTATTAGCATCACCGGTTGACTGTCAAGATATAAAGAATCAAGGCCTTTCTGAGGGTGACGGCTTGTACTTGTTGTACCCGGATGCAGGAAGCCGTTCAAATGCATTTCTGGCCCACTGTGACATGACGTCATACAATGGGGGATGGACCATGTGTTACACTACTGATGAATATGCTGACCCCAAGACTGAAGTCACATACAGCGCTCAGTTTCCTTATGGAAGTGACGGCTACAGGACCAACTGTAACAACATTTCAGTGAGTTATTTGTGCTTTTCCTTTCTCTGCTTTATGCGTATTCGTACAAGTTAACTCATGTGATTTTGTGCCTCGAAATGTGCACCTACTATTGAATACTTGGTAGTAGCTTTCACATTTAATTAACCCTTTGAGTAATGTATTTTATGAAACTATTACTTTATTGTGTTTTTAAATATTTTTTGGTGATCTGTTTTTATATGGGGTCTAGGACTCCTTTACAGTGTTTTTTAACCATTGATTAAAATAAATAAATTAAAAAATAAATAATACTAACCACACATATACGCATTCTTGATAAGCAGAAAAGAGAGCTAGGATAGATCAATTTACCGGCCCAACAGTCGTTTTTGGATACAAAGAGCATTCTGACGCAGCAAATTTGAGAACAATGTTATCACTTTTGATGCAAAAATGGTGATAAAATGGCCCCTTATACCTATAATTGATCAAGGTCCCATTTCCAGGCTTTGCCCATGCATAATTAACACCAAAATTTTTACGGCAGCCAGAAAGAACATGACAGGCAGAAGGTAGCGAGAGCAAAGGGGCCGAGAAAAACGGAAGGAAAAGGGCAAGAAAGAAATTTGGGACGACAATATCAAAGAACTCCAAATTTTGGCTTATGCGCATGCACCAAGCAAATCAAAATATTTTTCGTTTTTGTGCCTAATCTCGAGACTCTGTCAAGTAAAAAATTGCTTTGTTAGCAAACGTAAGACCAATTTAGCGTCATGACAGCCCAAAAACTGATTTCAGGGTTAAAAACGATATTTTCTGGTGATAGCTTAGTACTCAAGGGATTAAAACCATTTGAAGTAAGACAATAGTTGGGTTCCCGAAAGTATTATTTAACAATTATTCCTCGAGCCCGAATGGGCTCTGAGTCAATTGCCCATGAGGCCGAAGGCCGAATGGGCTATTGACTCACAAGCCATGAGGGCGAGAGGAATAATTGTTTTAGTAAAATTCAACTAGTTAGCAAAAAAATATCGAGACAAAACATCTTTCGCTAGTTAAAGCGATTCAGCCGCCATTGTTTTGGTTTTCAAAGCCGGCGCTTTTCGCTACTAGTGGGCTATAACAAATAGCCTACTAGTAGCTCAACCAATCAGAACGCAGCATTGATAATAGACCACTAGTTGGATTTTACTAATCTGTGATAGATAGTGAGTAGCGTAGCAGTGTGCGCTTGATAACAAAATAACGGCCTCTTCTTGGCGTTTTCAAGATGTTTGTAAAGAGAATTTAGATTAAACTTTGAACGACTAGTAGATTTATACTATATAAAACAAATTATTTGCTCTCGATTTTTATGCGTGATTGTTGATCAGGGCTCAATAGAATTATAGAAATCGAGAGCTCTTAAGCTAATTGTTAAATACAATCACAGCAGAATTATTTTATGATTTCTATATTTCAAGGCTAGAGGAAAAACGATATAAAATCCCTATAGATGCATTGACTTTTTCAGCTGGTACATGTATATTTCTCAGTTCAGAAAGAACTAATGGCAACACTTGGTTCAACCTCACCGCTTTCATCATGGTTTAATAATCTATCATTTGTTTTGTTTTTTTTTTCAATTCAATTTCAATTTATTTGTTTTCACTTTATATTTAAAAAGTACAGTCAGTCTCCGCCCACAAATAGCAAAGGCTAATCGCGGTGGGCGGAGCAACACAGTCCGTGGTTAAAATGTTAATCGTATCTATAACAAAATTCTCGAACGTGATTGGTTCTCCGCGCGCCTATTTGTCACGTAATCGGCGCGCGATCACGTGGGTGTCCAATTACAGGTGTCCGATTTGAACTCTTTGTAATCGGACACCTGTAATTGGATACCCACGTGATTTTCACGCCAATTACACGCGCTTTGATGGCTTCCTTAGCAATGTTTTCTACAGTTTTCAAAACTTAGGAAAAGCGCTACAGACGTTTTTGCTCAAAAAAAGTTCTGAAAAGACATTTTTAATTCCGAAATTTGTTATAGATACGATTAATTAGTAATTGGACCTCGTGTCGTACAATTCAGGGAGTAATCGTGCTCGTAATTTGAAATCAGCGTCGCGCTTCGCGCTCGTCCGATTTTGAAATTACTCGCGCGATTACTCCCTCCGAGTGGAGTACAATTCAGTGAATTGTACTCCACTCGGTCCAATTACTATTACCAATTTTTAGGTTGCTCAGAGGTTGAACTTAGAATGAATTTATCTTTCCCGTTTCATAAAAAAATGAAAAACTAAATTGTTAAATTCTTTAGTAACTTCAGACGGAGTGTTTATCACTGAGCTAGGATTTATTAGTTTTGGAAGAAAAATTGCTTTTATAATATTAAACATGTCACGCAGTTGACAAACCCCTTAACTTTCACAAATTTATTGCATTTCTGATTTTTTTTTTCAGCCTTTGCTTAAAGGTTTTTCTCGACTAGTATCTGTATATCATATGTAATGAAATTACCCAAAATAATAACACAAGTTTTCTGTTTGACTCCAAGTGGTTCATTTTCACAGTTTTGGAGGGAGCCAATGCCGTTGTCCCTTTCGTAGAAAGTCGATGCTACACTTTCAAATATCAACAAATTTTTCTCTATCCAATTAAAGAAAAAGAAAAATAAGTAACTAACCACCCAGTATCGAACCTGGAACTTCCGATTCCTGACATCCCTCTTTTTCAACTACACTAACAGGTTGATTCGCAGAATTTCAGCAAAATTTAAAATTTAATCATAAAACGTGACTGTCTTGAATATTAATGATAGGCTTGCCTCAGCCAACAGATAAAATGAGCTAACCGCAGTGTGAATATGAACAATTAAGCATTTATTGACTGCGTTTTACTCCATCAACAAATTATGACCATTTTCTACCAAAAAGGCATCGACCATTTATGAAACGGAAATTAGCGGAGCCGATCCGCACATTGCTTCTGTCAGACACGTTCTCAAAACAATCAAGCAATACAAACAATTAGCTCGTGCAGAATCTAGATCTGGTAAAACAAGAGTTGTGTGTCGTCAGCGAACTGCAGCAGTTTAGTTTCTTAAATTCCTTTATATCGTCTTGGTTTCGCATAGCAATTGCTAGGATTTCAACCACAGTGACAGAAAGGTGGGGAAATAACGTGGTCTTCCAAGCAGGAAATGAATATGAACAGCTTTTGTACTTCTTATTTATAGTTCAAAGAAATTATGTTCATTGATCACCAAACCGGAGACAGGGCCTACTTCAAGCGACAAACCAGACAGACCGTTAAAGTTGCTGAGAACTATGGGAAGATTGCTGACACCTATGGATTGTGGGATAGCGTGGGAGCAGTCGAGGGATTCTCTTACCAGCTGTTGATCTGCGATAAGCAAAGCAGCTCGAAAATGAAATACTCCGGCTTCTTTATCTTTGGTTACAGAGGATGTTACAAAACCTGTGATATGTGGTGCCGTGATAAAATCTCACCGTACTTTCGTACATCGAGCAATAAGCATGGTTACAAGGGCGTGGCATTCAACGTCAATGCTCATGACCCAAACCAAGTCACCAACAGGCTCATTAGTGTCGGCCTGCGCTGAGATGTTATAGTGAGCCAGTTTCAATGCTCTGACATTGCTTGAATATATTAATGTAAGTTGTACGCACTTGAACACAGAATCAGAAGAGAAGAGTTTTTGTTTTAATGTGATTCTTAGTGCTAAGCATATTCTCCAAAATAACGATCAGTAAATAAAGCAGTCTCGCATCAGTGATAATTAACGGAATATTACCTCATGGAGATAATTTTGTTTAACTGGGCAGGAATAAATAAATGCACTTTTTTGACTGACATGATTCCGTGTGTTTCTTGTTGCCGTCCGTACAGGGACGTTCGTACCTTTATGGTTTAAAAACTGGTTTTAGTACCTGTCACTGTTGTTCATCTTCAAAAGGTACCTTGTAGGGTATTGAGCCAAAAAACATACGACGGGAGATAATGTTTTTTTTTTATTGCAAGAATTGGTACCTCTTATGGGTGGAAAATATTTCAATCCACGCGCACCAAACAGGATCTTGTTATCTGTTACGGTTTCTTTTCATAACTTTCAAGGAGCAGTCAGGTTGTATGGAAGCGCCCATCCTGGGACAAGAATCTTTTTCACCATGTACAATTATATATGCCACTATTGTCGCTATTATTGAATCCCTGCTATTCCCGATCTATTTTACCGACTTACAACTTCATGTAGTGGACAGGAGTAACTGACATCTGAAGGCGGGTTTCAGTGGGCAAGGTTCAATCATGACAACATATAATCAACGGTACGTCACTTCATACTCATTACAAAATAACCGAGCCACTCGCGCACTCTCATTGGTCTATAGGTGTGTTTAGATGAGAGTATATAAACAAGGTTGTTACGTTTTAGATTCGCGCATATTTTTGAGAATTATTTTATATAGGCAATGGTGCACTTTTTCATATTTATATAGGCTCATCTATAAACTCGGGGGCTCGTGAATTCTCGCTGGAAGTTATGCAAACCTTCCGACTACGTCTCGGGTTTATATAATTGTCTCGAATTCTGTCGAAGTCTATCAAAATGATTAATTCGGCCATGTCAGGCCAGTGACTTGATATTGCAAAATACCAGAACAGTAGACAGGCTTCTGATTAGTTATTTGCGAATTTGGGCGCGTTAAAACCAAGCACCTCTGGAAGGTAATTTAACCGCCTTAGGAAATTTGGAAAACGCCATCATAATTGAGCATTATCCCTACGTCGGTGCTAAAAAGCTTTGCTTCATTATTCTATCTTAGGGGTGTATCAGTTTGGACTGTAGCAGGTCTTTTTCCGAAGTACTCACTGATGATTCAGGATTTAGTTTATTTGCCTTTTTAACTAATATATTAATTATTTACAAGTATTTCAATGTATGGCGACGTGACCTCTGGAAACCACCCGGCTTATAGTCGAGACCACCTCGTACATAACAATACAGTTACATTGATAGTGCAATGCTAGTGTGCGGCTTTGCCAGTTCAGTAATTATTTTACTAAAAAATCTAGCAGTTTTTTTCTTAAAACTGGGAAAACTTGACAAAGAAGTGATTTTAACAGGAAGGAAATTCGAGATTTTTGGACCTTGGTAAAGAATTGTGAATTTTTTCACAGTTGTTCGCCAGTGATGCACGCGATAATTTTTGGCTTATCTGGTGCTATAGCCATGAATTTGCATTGACTGTTTGTAAAAAAAAGTTGAAAAACAATGGACACAACAGGTTGTAAGGACAACAGCACATAAGTTTAGCTATTTGAAACGGCTTAATTTGATAGATGTCTAAAATTCTTAGTTTGGAGAATCAAGGAGCAGAATGTGCTCTATAATCTGAATTGGTAATAGCTCGCACAGCGTGTTTTTCCAAGCAATAAATTCTATTAAGTTAGTTAGTTAGTTAGTATGTACACGACCATCTGGAGTTACAACAGGTGATATAAGGGTAAATTAGCGATAAGTATAAGGTGAGTTTAGTTTTTGAAGATAGATCGAAGCGGGAAGATAGATAGAAGGTGCTCGTAACTATATACCCCTAGAAATTTAGTATCGTTGGTTTGTGTAGTAAATTTAGTAGCGTTGGTTTGTATAATAGCCAAACTATTGTAGCCAATAACTGAGATTTAATAGCCTGCTCAGGCAACTTAAGGCATGGTCTACTTCTTAATATGACATAAACTTTTGCTGGATCTTTCTGAAATTTGTAGAATACAATCAAATCAGTATCCTTAAGGAGGCTCGAAAGGGTTTTTTTCAGTTTTTTTTTTTCAGTTTTTTCAGTTTATTAGCCACAATTAGTTATACATCACGAAGTGATCAGTGGTTGTGAAACGATGGAAGGATACAAATAAGGATATTTGATGGTGTGGGCAAACTATATGTCTCCTTGCAACTCTACTGCTGGGCTAAGCTTTGAGGGTACTTGTGACGTCATATCAGTTACCATGGCAACGCACAAGGTGCACGAAAATGTCCACTAAATTTCAGTTTTTGTAAATTATCTGAAAAACTAATTCGGTGACCTACCAGACAGTATTGAAAAATGTTATCTAGTAGAATTAAATATATTTAAAGAAAATGTGATTTATGGCTTACAGAAAATTCTACTAGATAATTTTCTCCGAAACTTTTATATTTGAAGTACCATCGTGAATGGTGCGTGCATGCAAAAAATCAAAATAGGTCACCGACCAAAATTTCGAGCTAGAAACCAATATTTTCTCCAGATTTTATTTCCGGTTCGCGCGATTTTACGCAAGATTTAACTTCCGGTGTGCTAATTTTGATTCATTCAGCTGACGCGTGTGTTTGCGCGCGCGCGTGCAGCTAAAAACTCTTTCGAGCCTCCTTAACAATATAAAGATTGTTACATTTTAAATTTACGTCATGTGACCCAAAGACGATAATTAACGGTTAAAATCTTTAGACTAAAATGGGGTACGGTAATTATTATTCAGTTACAGATAAATTTAAATTCAAAAATACAACTGCACGGACTAAGAACTAACGAAATTGATTGACGTAAAACGACAAGAATATGCTAATAATAGAGATGAAGTTTCTCACTGCCAACGTTTTCATTTAAGGCTGGCTTTAGATTTAGAGTCTCTGTTGATCCGTGATCTAAAGCCAGCCTTTAATGAAAACGTTGGTAAAGAGAAACTTCATCTCTATTACTAGCATATTCTTGTCGTTTTATGCCAATCAATTTCGTTAGTTCCCAGTACGTACAGGGATACGGTAAGTAAACTTGAATTAATCATTTCTGTGTGTAATTCTTTTACATTGTAACAGGTCTTCAATAAGAACTTTTTATTTAAACGAAACAGGTCACGTGACATGGTAAATATTTTAATAACTTCTAATACAAATTACAAGTGCCAACTTACAAGACAGAAGTACAATACTCTTACTTTGTTTAACAGTTTGACATTATTTGATTGGCAACTTTTAATGCATAACCTTACCCCATTTCATTAAATGTATTTAGTGACGTCACAGATAAAGGAATGTCACGTGACACACAGAAATGTTTACGTCCACTTAAACTAGTCAAACAAACGTCAGGCTAATTTTTAAAGGTGGACTAAAAGTCATTTATGTCCACAACCAATAAAGATCTTTCAATTCTGCGCTGGGGGTCTTTTGATGGGTTAAAAACGGCCCCAGTTGTTCAAAGACTGGATAACACTATCCAGCGGATAAATCACTACCCAGTGGATAAGTGTTAACAAAACAAACCACGCTATCCACTGGATAGTGATTTATCCAGTGGATAGCGTTATCCAGCTTTTGAACAACTGGGGCCTGTAAGTAAGTAGCCTGAGTGAGAAGGAGTTAAGGTGATATCTATCTCTGCTAAGAAGTTTCACTTGTCGGAAGTTGTCAACCTCGTTTACAGGGTCTCTCATCTGACCGCCCCTGGGGCGAGAGAGGGGCGGTAAGATGAAAGACCCTGGGAACGAGTTTGGGAAGTTGTATACCTGACTCTCCATTCCCATAGAAAATGTGCATTTTCGACCTGTTTACCCACCAACAGAAAAACGACAAGGAGTATAAGCAGTCATTGTTTTGAATTCTTAACGAACAAAGATTTTCCAAAAATCTCCAGGAGACACAGCGTTGCTGAGGTCGTCACAGCGAACTTTTGAGCCATCAGGAAGAAACAGCCAGTAGTAATTGGCATGATTAAAAACTGTATAACGAAATAGTCTGTCTTGATCTTCGCCATGACCCCATTTACCAACTCGAAGCACACCATTTTCTTTCCCCCAAAGATGACATTGTCCCGCTAATCTCGAGTTGTCATTCTCCATCGTAACAAACGAACCGCAAGCATCGGGCTGGACATCCGTTTGTCCGCTGAAATACTCGACCACTGCTTCACCAATGCTGTCACTGACCGTGGTCACGTGGAAAGTACGCGGGCCCTGCTGTTTACTGCAGTAGAATCTCAGTTGAGTGTAGGCCAAGTGTGTTCTCAGCTCATGCATGGCGCTTGTTGTTAGAAACGTTTTATTGTTGTTATAGTTGCTAATTCCCCGGTATGTTGTCTCGAGTGACAACTGAGGTGATGAAGATGACTCGTCAATCACAACGTTGGAGACAAGCAGCCAACCTCCTGAAATTAGGTAAAAGTTAATAACCAAGTGATCATCAGCGGGCAGAGGAAGATTATCAGTTTTTCTATGGTTCTAAAAAGAACGTAAATATGTAAAAAAGTGAGTAGTCTTTGAAAATAAAGCAAAATCATGATAAAGTAAGGATGCGGATGCACGTGTCATTTCCAAACAACATGACTTCGAATCCTCGTTGAAAATGCGTAAGGATGCTTGATGATGCTAATTCTTAAAGTGGTACTGCGACCAAAAAACAATTCTTTTTTTTTTTTGGATTTCAAAACTATGTTAACTAAACACTAACTGGCCCAAGTTTTAAGTTCTGATTTTCAAAAGGCATCTGTTTATTTAACTGGAATTTTCTTATTTATTGGTCCGCCATTACTAACTTTAAAATCTTAGGAGAGCTGGGTCGAGGAGAAAATGCCGTCATTTACTCACTAGTTTAAGAATGCAATGCGTGTGTACGCGGCTGAATTAACATGCAGCGCGGGAGTTTCGGGCCTTCAGACTTTTAAAACCCGTGTTTTGCATATATAATAAATTGCGTTTACACGCTGAAATCTTAAGCTAGTGAGTAAATGACGTCATTTTTTCTAGATCCAACCCTCTGATGTCCTGTCGGTCAGTTTTGAACGTGAGTAATGGCGGACCGTGAAATCCAAAACTTACACTCAAAATAAACAGCCTTCGGATAAAACTCAAAGCTCAAAACTTTGCCAGTTAGGTGTTAAGCGAACACACTTTCAAAATCTGAAGAAAAAATAGAACTGATTTTTTGATCATAGTACCACTTTAAACGCACGATGTTTTTTTTTTTTGAATGATAGTTTTGTGGAGTTTTTACTTTCTCTTTTTCTCTAGGCCATATTTTTTACTTGCCTCCGTCAGTTGTCATGTCACAGAAGACCTTCAAAGGGTTTCCACTCTTCTCAGGGTTGATCCAGTATTCCCCGTCTACCTTGGAGAGTATTTCTTTACACGAATAAACAGGAGCTACAGGAAAAATTACAGTTATTTTACATGAATTATGCTGATGGAATATGAAGGAATTCAAGCATCCGAACCCAGCCGATCTGAATACAACACCATATTTTACACAGGCATATGTAAACTCTAACGTAATGCTCTCTAGTAATGCAACTCTCTAGTAACACGTTTTATTCCTGATTTGCTTCAGAGGAGAAGCCACAATCACTACCACTACCACTTCCACTACCACTACCACTACCACTACCACTGCCACTACCACTACCACTACCACTACCACTTCCACTACCACTACCACTACCACTACCACTGCCACTGCCACTGCCACTACCACTACCACTACCATTACCACTACCACTACCACTACCACTTCCACTACCACTACCACTGCCACTGCCACTGCCACTACCACTACCACTACCACTGCCACTACCACTACCACTACCACTACCACTTCCACTACCACTTCCACTACCACTACAACTACCACTGCCACTGCCACTACCACTACCACTACCACTACCACTACCACTGCCACTGCCACTGCCACTACCACTACCACTACCACTACCACTACAACTGCCACTACCACTGCCACTGCCACTACCACTACCACTGCCACTACCACTACCACTACCACTTCCACTACCACTTCCACTACCACTACCACTACCACCGCCACTGCCACTGCCACTGCCACTACCACTCCTCAACCACTACCACTGCTTCACCACTACCACGCTTCTACTAACAGCTGTCACCACTACCGCTACTGCCACTGTCACTGTCATTACCTTCACCACTACTACTACAACTACAACTACAACTACCACCGCCACTGCTCTACCACTACCTGTAATGTTACCGCTATCCACTACCACTACTGACCCGGCGCCACTGCCGCTGTCTCTACTGTCAATACTACCTTTCGTAACCTATACAATGTAAAATACCTGTTTCACAGTGTTTTCCAGAGTATCCAAGAGCACACACGCACATATAAGCGTGGTCTTCGTACTTGGCTACGCACGTTGCTTGATTCATACAAGGGTTGCTGTAGCAAGGTGTCTGTGTTGTAAAGATACATTTCAATGCGGAGGTTTTTATTGCTAATTATGTGCGTTCATTTCCTCTCTGATTCCTAAATTGATTAACTCAACTATAAACCACGTCATTTTGTTCCTTGTTCAACTCTCAATCGACACAAAACTTCGACGGCTTTTTCGGTAGCCGATGACAAAAAATAGCGTTCTGTGCGTGAATCGAAAAGATAAGTGAACAGGCTTTACCAGAAGTACTACTGAAGCTGGCTTACATATACTACGATTTCAACCCCAGCGGTACAACCCTGATCGCGAAACTCATGCTAAGTTGTCAACTCCATACTTGAATGCTTGGACTTTATTGCTCAAAACTATTTCACTGCGGACGATTGTTACGTGACTGGGTGTCGCGACCTGATAGGCGATAATCCATTTTGTTATTGTATCACCACCCTTCTCTAGGGTATAGTGCATGCACAGATCGACACGAAATCGACACGTGTTTGACTCACTTTGGTGCATTGAAGAATAACACTACCTGAATTAATTTGACGTTCTTAGGCCGGCGTTTAGGGATTTTGTCGGGTGATGAAAAAAGATGGTACCAATAGTGGAGAATATTTTCGAACACTATGGAGTGGCTGAGCTCTCTATGGAGTGGCTGAGCTTTCTATTTTTTTCTTTCTCTGTTGTCTTTCTTTTCAAAACAGCAGTTACTTAACACTAAGCAGTAGTTTTAAACAGTTCTTTCCTTACCTTGATGCTCAAGTGATGAAACGTTTGGTGGCCTATAAATTTGTTAGAATTGTTGTATTTATCACTGGTAACAATTCGCATATTATCTTTCCGTCCTGATCACGAAATGCCGCCAGATTTGCTGAGAAACACGATGAGTAATCAACACAAAGTTTACCGCACTCTTGAGACTCTGTCACTGAAGCTGAAAGCAAGGAGCTAAGTTCAGGTAACGAAACTTGTGCACTGCAAAGTTAGCGTAGGCCACACCTCCTGGTGCTGCATCTCGCTTCAAGGCTTTGGAGCCATCGATGTACACTTCATTGGCTGCTTGATTGGCCAAGTGTGCGGTAATGAAAACAAGAACAAGAATCATAGCTCGAGCGAACAAACTAAACATAACAATAGTTTGTTTTCGAGTACATCAAAGTCCGCCGTGATCATGATTTGACGTTGGTGCTTGAATGCTGAGCAAACGATTTGGGGGACACAGGAGTTCTTTTTATCACAGGTTTAAAGTAGAAGGCATGGCAACTGGTACTTGTAAAGTCGATTCAAATATATTAAACGGGCCTCAATATAATGAGTTTGAATGTTTTGAATTAATAATTAACCAGAGCACTGATTCCTGGAGCGAAATGCAATATGACTTAAACGTGGGCCGTATACGCGGCCGTATATGGTTATGAAATGTCTCAACGTAACA
This sequence comes from Platygyra sinensis, assembly GCA_019787425.1. Taxonomy (NCBI): domain Eukaryota; kingdom Metazoa; phylum Cnidaria; class Anthozoa; order Scleractinia; family Merulinidae; genus Platygyra; species Platygyra sinensis. Next base: position 97,551 of record JAHPZR010015665.1, on the reverse strand, counting down.
AAGAAAAATAGGAAGCTAAAACAAAACGTTTGCAAGGAAACCTGATGTTAGCTGGTTAAAAATAAATTTTAAAAATAGGAGATTTTGTAGCGCTTGATGTATAAGTTCTTTAAACTATAAAAGTGATTAAACAATATCTATGCACAGGGATCTGACATTGTTTTATATGATTGCGTTTTGCTTGCAAACAGTTTAAGCCATTTTAAGTCAGCAACAGATGAACATATGGAACTAGAAGTGTAAAGTTAAATTGCTAGAAGCATAATGTAATGGTACGAAACAGAGCTAAAAATTGTTTCGGTTTTACAGCGATCTCTCGGCCAGCTAACTGCCGCCAAATTATATCCAGCTTCAGCATCATAAAATATACATAAGAAAGAAATATATAAAAGAAAGAAATATACAAAAGAGAGAGATATCCTAAATGCTGTTTTGGTTAACTGAAAAGCTTTTCGCTCCCCTGGAATTAAGCTAACAAAATTGTTATTTAGGCTAATCGGGATGTTCAGTGTATTTAGGTTAACCGGAGTGCAATTTGCAATTGATCAGTGACTCACAGACCTTCCCGAAGGCTCCTTGCCACATTTGCATGTATCTTTGTCATGTTAGTTACATGTATACTGTTTAATTTTACATGGTATTGGCCATTTATATTCTACAAGATAGTCTCTATTTTGCTCGAAAATTCGTTTGGAAGAACACAAAACAAGTCAGTGCTCATGAGAGCCCAATATGGGAGCGGTGAGGCCGCTGGTCGCCAGTAGCGCTTGCGTATGAAGAGGACCGAACAACTAAGTAGGATTAAGGACGGTGACTACTAAATACAAAGATTTGTTCGTCACATTAGTACCATGTGGAAAATGAAATCTTAGCAAGGGTTATAGGAATCCAGGAAGAAAATTGGGGCTAGGGTAATGGTTAAGGTTAGACTTGTTTTTTTCGCGCACTATGTCATCTGCAAGCCGTATATGTCTACAGTTAAGCCTAAGTGTAATTTGCTAGGTATAAAAGTATTCTTTCAGTTTGAGGCTATTAACAGTGATTGTTTAGCAAGATGCTTCTATTCGGGAAAATTTGCCTGTCATTTGAGTCGTGCACTTGATTGAGTACTTGATTGCGCCAATTTCAACCTCAGTAGCATGCGCGTTGGGTGTAAACCATGCCTTGCATGCGTGATGCGCAGAACCTGTGGGCACGAACAAAAGTAGGTACCGTCCTCAAGAGCCACCTTATATCTTTGAACAAGAGAAATGCCTCTGAGTACTAACTACAGATATTTTTTTAAAAAAACTTCATGCTGAAAAGACTATGTTTTAACATGCAAGCGTTATCACAATATAACAATAAAAAGTGGATTTGGCGGAGCTGTTTTTTGAAATATCAACACTGAAAGTTATCATTAACCTTATTTTATTAAAACAGGTTGTATCGTTGCTATGGCAGTCTTTTATTCCCAGAAGATGACTACAACTTGTTCACCAATGATACTGCATTTATGTGATATCAACAATGTAACAACTCTTGATAAAATGTGGTTGTACACAGCTGTTTCAAGAAAGGTTGAATGAATGAATCAATGAATGAATGAATGAATGAAAACTTTATTGACGTGTCAATGTATTTAGCTAAAAAAAATTAGCTAATTAGGGACACCTAACTAAAGTCAATACCTATAAACTAGTATACAAGAATAAATGAATTACAAAATAATATAAAATGATTCTGTTCACGATTTACATAATTTGCAGCAACTGCTCTTATTGTCAATGAGGTATGAAAGGTCAAGTTTTCTTATTCTGGTCTTAAATATCGCGAGGGTTGGTCTCGGACGTCCTTAATTCTTTACTGAGTTTGGACCAGATATATGGACCCTGATATCTTATTGTGTGTTTACCATAACCTGTAGTGTTAAAACGGGGTATTTCGAAGTCCCAGTTTCTGAGGCAGTATTGAGATAGGCAGCTTGGAGCAAGATTGTTTTTAACCTTATACATCAGAGTAGCAATATCTTGTAGACGTCTGTTATATAGAGTTGGTAGTCTAGCACGAGCGAGAAGTTCTTCATACGTTTCCGTCTTTGATTTATATATTGCCCGTAGTGCGCGTTCCTGTACCCGTTAAGTTGGCGTTACATGGAATTGGATTGCGCAAACGCACCAGTACTCCTACTTTTTGGCTGGTTCTAGTGCACAGTTCACTATTATATGACCTGCAAAGTTAAGATTTTCGTCGATGTAGACGCCTAGCAACTTTATATTTGTTCCGTTTTCTTGATTTCCTGGTTGTCAATGTAGAGAGCTCTGTCACCATTCGAGGCATCGATATTTCTTGGATTGATGGATTGGGATTGGAACTTCTCAGGGTTAGCGAGGAGAAAATTATTCTTGTACCACGCTAGTGCTTGTCTTCCTTGACTCATCAGATCTGAATCGACAGCCTCGTGGGTTTTTCCAGTTGCATACAGTTGATGGTCGTCTTCGTACATTGTCAGATTTGACTCGTTTGCATGACATTGCATGTCGTTTTGGAACATATTCCACAATAGTGGTCCAAGTGCCATACCCTGGGGACAGCCACGTTTTCCATTCGCTTATGTGGTCGTTAATCTTTACTCAGTTGTCTTACAAAACAGTATAACCGAACTCGACAATGTCGAAAGTTATTATGGGTAACGGTGGTTATACAATTGCTTGATTGAGGATCAAGGTATTTCAGCGTTCAGAGAAGGAAACAGCACAAACACGTGTATTCATACCTTCTCTGTTCAAGCTAAATACCGTGGCTCTCAATCAGACAGTGTATAATGACCAATCGGCTTTGTCGCGTACACTTTTGGGATCAATATCAGTATCTGGGCAACTGCGCACCTACCCCTCCCCTAACCCAACATGTTATAATAAGTTAATAAGTTAGTGTTACTGTTGGGTTAGGGGAGGGGTAGGTGCGCAGTTGACCAGATACTGATATGATCCCACTTTTGCACTCATGTGGGACAATATTTGTCGAAATAGCTGTATATATTGACCTGTTAAAGTATAACCGTTGTTAAGTGCTCGATTGAAACAGTTACAAGCCAGCTTTAACTTATTTTAAGAGGGTCCATCTTTGATTGTTAATAACATTTGAAATATGCGCAGTTTTCCCTTATTAATAGAATCAGTGGAATGGATTAACCATGTTAACTTCAATGATGTCTCTACAACAACAAGTTTCAGAGTACAGTGCCGTACCTGCTCGTATAAGCTATAATTTAGGTTAATTATATGCAGGTAAAACAAACTATGATGTTGGACCCTACCTGTGCACAAAAGAAACCATTTTCTGTGTCCGTGGAAATCTTTACTACCCCATTGGCAAAAAGTGATCATTACGGCATCCTTACATGAATTTCTTGCCTTCTCAGGTGGGCAGCCTAAGTACAAGGCCGAGATATACATTGGTCTTTATTCAGTTATGCACTAAATTCTATTGAAACACGAAATGATTCAGTTAGTAGAGGCTTTCGTTCTAGGTTTTACAGCGCATCTTGTCAATCAAGCAGCAAGTGAAGTGTACATCGATGGCTCCAAAGCCTTGAAGCGAGATGCAGCACCAGGAGGTGTGGCCTATGCTAACTTTGCAGTGCACAAGTTTCGTTACCTGAACTTAGCTCCTTTGGTTTCAGTTTCAGTGACAGAGCCTCGAGAGTGCGGTAAACTTTGTGTCGATCACTCATCGTGTTTCTCAACAAATCTGGCCGCATTTCGTGATCGGGACGGAAAGATGATATGCGAACTGTTACGAAGTGATAAATACAACAATTCTAACAAGTATATTGAGAACGTAACGTTCCACCACTTCAGCATTAAGGTGCGTTCATCGTCTAACAATCTAGTTTTGATTTTAGCTCAACTGATACTGGCGAGTTTGAGATTTACAAGACGAATCTTTAGAATCATTGACGGCCAGAGAAGAAGTTAATACTTTTAAGAACACATGATACACTCAGTGGTTCCTTAATTAAGTTTCAGGCGATACATTTTTAATCTGCAATTATTTAAACATACATAGGAAACCCGTTTTGAAATTGAGAATTAAATTTCATTCATTTTATTTTTAAAAACCGCATCATTCAAGTGAAGTTGTATTTTACCGAGAGTTTATTTTTCCTGGTGACTATCCTGGCATCTTGTTTTCCTGCTATAATATTCCGGCAATATCAATTCCATTCAAAGAATTATGATGTTAGGAACTTAGAGGCAGGTTTTAATAATGAAACATTTTGAAACAAAGAAAAATTTGTTGATCTGCAAGTGAAACTTCGCACCTGTTGTTAAGGATATAGTTCCCAAGTTTAGAGCAAGATCATAGGGGTTCAGTTTTGTTTGAAAGGAAGTTAAGTCAGTTGAAAAAGACTTTATTTCGTTAATTAAAGAATAAATTAGCGTCCCGTCAAATTAATTTCAAGCGGCTGTTAAAGGTTTGAATCTGTTTGTGTTCTTATTTTCAGTGCTACTGCCTCGTCAACACTTAAATTAAGCGTTTTATTGTTATTTGTCGTTCCAAACTAAGCTTCTAAACATGTAAACATGTTTAAACTTTGGCGAGACGATGGCATAAAAGATAGTTGAATAACAGGTTCATTCATCATTTTTAGGAGAAAATATTTGTAATTTATTATATAAACACCAGTGAAATACCAAGTGAGCTTTCCCGCGAAAACTTCATATCTGCACAAGTGAAGATAACATGTTATCTACACAAGTGAAGAGATCACCGTCGTCATGGTTACATAATAAATCGCGCCTTTGAAAGCGGCGCCTTTCACTGGTGTTTATATAATAAACAAAATATTACCTGCCCGCTTATGAATTTATCTTCTCGTGTTCAACTCGATATCTCACTCGTTCGCTGCTCTCACTCGTGAGATATCGTGTTGACCACTCGAAGATAAAATTCATATCCACGCGCGGGCATGTAATATCCTCTATGTCAGACTAATTCAAGGTTAGACGTGATTCTTAAGACAAAATCTTAATTTGACGTCGAATTTGACAAAGAAACTGAACGCATAGCCAGGGTATAGTGCTGTTATAACAGTATTGTTTGCTGGTGATAACAGAGTCCTTGCTCCAGTGATCCATGTTTGAACCAAGCAACTTGTGTGGCCAAGTACGAGAACGACGACTACCACTGCGCATGTGCTGTAGGATATGTTGGGAAACATTGTGAAATAGGTATTGAAACCTCACTTTTAATTAAACATGGGTATTGGTAAATATCGAAAACCTCTTCGATGGCTTTACAACAAAACTTCGTCGATTCATTTCGTTGAAAAAAAGACAGAACAGAAACTTCATTGCGACATGGCCACCCCAGTGACAAGACAGTCCCCTCTAAATACCGGCGCATGCTTCAAACCACTGACTATACAGGAGAACTTTTGCTGTTCCTACCGTTTTGTTCTTTATCAAATAAATTAAAACTTTTTAACAGTTGTTTTTCGTTAGGCTAGACAGGAAAAGTTTAAGATCCAGTAAGAGAGTTTTAGCCAACATTCAAGTTTTTATGATGCAAGATAACACGGTCCCTTTAAATTACTAATTGCTAGGTTACGGTGGCACTGCTAAGCACAGAAAGATCATCACTACGTTAGAGATTCCCCATCTCTGTAAAATAATAATAATAATAATAATAATAATAATAATAATAATAATAATAATAATAATGATGATGATGATGAATTTATATAAATAATAATTTATGTCAAGCTATGGTAAAAACTAAACAAAAAAAAAATGAAATTCGAAAATTCCAAACCAAATTAAAATTAAACATAAGGACTATTCCAACAAATTAAAAGCTTTCTTATAAAGAAAAGTTTTAAGTTATAGTTTTCTCCACTTTGTCATTAGCACAAACAGTTAATTGCCAAGATATAAAGAATCGAGGTCTTTCTAAGGGTGACGGCTTGTACTGGTTGGACCCGGATGAAGGAAGCCATTCAAACGCATTTCTGGCCTACTGTGACATGACGTCATACAATGGAGGATGGACCATGTGTTACACTACTGATGAACATGCTGACCCCAAGGAGGAAATCATATATAACGAACTGTTTCCTTATGGAAATGCCGGGTACAGAACAGACTGCAACAACATTCTTGTATGTTAATAATGTTGTACCCTTTCTTGGTCTATTCATCTTTGAGAAAAAAATGAAAAATTTTGTAGTGTTGCATGCCCCGATAATTCGCGCTGTAACATTTGTTTATCAATCTTAAAACCGCGCTGTGTGAGCTAATACCAGTTCAGATTATAGAGCACATCCTGCTCCTTTATTCTTCAAATTAAGAATGTTAGACATCTATCAAATCAACACGTTTCAAATAGCTAAATTTATGTACTATTTTCATGTATTAACCTGTTGCCTACATTGTTTTTCAACTGTTTTTTTTTTACAAACAGTCGTGTTCATGGCTATAGCACCAGAACAGCCAATAATTATCGCGTGCATTATTGCCGAACAAATCTGAAAAAATTCACAATTCTTTAACAAGGTCCAAAGATCTGGAATTCCCTTCCTATTAAATCACTTCTTTGTCAAGTTTTCCCTATTTTAAGAAAAAAACTGCTAGAGTTTAAAGTAAAATAAAATATTTACTGTACTAGCAAAGCCGCACACTGTAGCCACTGTAGCACTATCGATGTAACCGTATTGTTATGTACGAGGTGGCCTCAACTATAAGCCTGGTGGTTTCTAGAGGCCACCTCGCCATACATTGAAATACTTGTAAATAATATAATTATTAGGTAAAAAGGCAAATAAACTGAATTTTCAATTTTCATATCCGGACACTCGCACAGGTTCGATTGAATTTTTACGTCGCTTTTCGTTCTTCTCAGAGAATCGCTGACAGCTGGCTGAGGGATTCTGCGCCGGACCACAACACTGTTATTCAATTCAATTCAGTTCTTTAATTCACACTATAAACAACATTTACACAGAGTTATTATAATAAATTAAAGGAAGGAAAAAGAAACAAAAGTAATGTTTGGCCATTAGAATTAAGGTTTATAAGCTGTGTACCGTGTTCAAAGTAGCAGAAGCTTCGTAGTTGGATACCGTCACGGTCAAGTAAATAGCATTCTATACTAAAAAAAACAGCTCAGCAGTATAGAGAAGTAAAGCAATAGTAATCAAGTTAGATTAAACGTTGACATTTCCATTCCTTCTTAAAGGTGTTATTAAGAGAGTGTTTGTCATCTGAGTGCAATAGTCACTATATCTGACAAGCCATGTGCATGTGAAGTGGAATTACATTTGAGGCAATTAACTAACCTTTTTTCCCTTTCAGTGTTAAATAATAATATTTTGCTAAATAACAATAAAGTCTGCATACGAGCCCATCAGGTCGGCGCCAGTTTCTGAAGAATGAAGCGACTAGTAGTATATGTACTCTTCCCTGGATGGGATGCTAGTTCATCTCAGGGTTAACCCCAGAATTTAATTCGCGTGTACCCATTTATACACCTGGGTGGAGAGAAACACTGTGAGAGTAAAGTGTCCTTCCTCAAGAACACAACACAGTGTCTCTAGCCAGTTGAACCCGGACTGTTTGATCTGGAATCGAAGGTTGCGCAAAATCATAGTTAAACCTTTAGGTCACGGTACCTCTCACAATACTTCCCCCCCCCCCCCCCCTTTGTTATCTCTACTTTGTCGTTAAAAGTGAATACGAGCAGAACATGTCTGTGACACAGTGATTTGTCAGCATTGCCTGGGCCAACAAGGTTTATTTGAACTGTAAAATCAAATTAAGTACAAATTAAGCATGAAATAAATTAAAAATACATACAGTTGTTGGTCACCCAAAATAACTAAAGAGCTAAAACTAGTTGGGTGACCACCATATATTAACAGAAAATTAATATAAGGTTAAATAGATGTCGGATTTTTTTTTTCATTCTAATACTCGGTTTTTATTTTCCTAAAATGCTTTTCCTTTTTTGTTACAGCTATTTATGTTTTGCATTTTTCAGTTCACTGAAATTATCTTCATGGATCACGAAACTGGAGAGAAGGCCTACTTTAAGAGACAGTCAAACCAGCCCATAACAGCCGCTGGTAACTATGGCAACTCTGCTAGTACTTTTGGCTTGTGGGGACAACATGGTAGTAGATGATGGTTATTCATACCAGCTGCTGATCTGCGATGATTCGCTTTACTCCGGCTTCATTGTTTCCGGGTTCGTTAACTGTTACAAGGAATGCGGCGATTGGTGCGGTGATTCGGCCTCTCCCTACTTCCGTACAGCAGCCCATAGTCGGCATGATCTCACTGGTGTAGCATTTAACGTCAATGGTCATGCGCCGCGCAGTAACAAGCTCATCAGTGTTGGTCTACGCTAACACATCACCATTGTTTACCTGGTCTGAGCCGGCTGCAGGACTTTCTCCAGGATTTTATTACCTGTACTTGTTTTTTGAAAAAAAACAGGTAGTTTGGAAGAATTTCTTAGGTGCCACTCAGTCAGTCGTATAAAGATCGTACTGACGCAATGTACACGTTTAATCGATAATATTATAGAAATCGCATATTCCAGGATTTACTCTTCCTCTGGACTAACCAAAGTATCACACATATGCAAAGGCACGTTTACTGAGCAGTTTTTTATTGCACGCATCATGGCCCTCTGGTGAAACTTCAAGGATGCTCCACCTTGAAAAATAGGTTATTGTCCTTATCTTTGACTTAAAGTGATGTTTTCAAAAAGCAAAAGAACAAAGAATCGTCAACTAATAATTCACGTTTCACTGGAAATAAACAGGAAAGTAAACGATTATATATATATCTTATTGGACGTTTTGTTGTGTAGTATCGCTGAGTATTTTTACGAGTTGTGCCGTATTTTGACGAGTCCGTAGGGGTAGTCAAAATACAAACGAGTAAAAATTCTCAGCGATACTTCACAACGAAACGTCTAATAAGAGATTTATTATCCAACACGCCAAAGGTTTATGTCCCTGCGGGCGAATTTCGCGGATATTTTACGGGGAATGTGTGAGAGAAGTATGCGATGCGGAATGGAATTGGCGCGGGAAAATCTAGTCTGAATTTCAGCCGTCTCTTCCCTTTACCCCGAGTGGTAAGGGGAAGAGACGGCTGAAATTCAGACTACGGGAAATCCAGCTAACCGATTGGTCGGTCAACAGCAAACAAACCTGTCTAACCGGTCCTCCGAGGTACAAATACCGCGTCATATTTGTACTCGTTTTGGGCGTTATTTGTACTCTACGAGGTGTAGTTGGATAATAAAATAAGATAACATAAATTTAGCTATCTGTAAGGAGTTAATTTTGACAATGTGTAAGAGCTTTAACTGGAAGAAACAGGGGAGTGTGAGCACGATAGCCAGGGCTAGTTACATTGCACGCACGGTACTTTTTGGTAATATTTTTTTGTTACATCTCTCAGTTGCTACGCGCGCCGTGATTGGTCAATTTATCGGGCGTATAGAACTTTATCACGCAATGCTGAAACAAGAGATTTTGCCCGTCTCTCCTCTCATCCAGTGCGAGGCTGGACGGGCAAAAACAAAGCTTTTTGTTCTCCTGGGTCTCAAAATGGCTGCCGTGTGATAAAGGTATATCCTACTTTTTGTTGTCAAAATGTTTCGTGATTTATCACCAAAGAAAAAACTATCGTCGACTGTTAATTGATTAAAAACGTGCCCCTTAACAACGGTTTCAAGTTGACTGGTTTTGCTTTCGACATGCCTCAGAAATTTAAAGCCGCTCCGCGTGAATAGAAATCAGGGTGGAAAAGCCCTAAGAGAAATCGTTTCCGAACCGTCAGACAAACGGTTAAGATGTAATAAATATCTTAGTAACCACGTATTTTCGGTCCGTACTGTAAGTTACACATCCTCGTTATTCCCATTTTATTTATGGACCAAGCGCGAAGCGAAAGGGGAAAATCTCGGTTTGTAACTTACAGTACAAAACTCAACTCGGTTGTAAATAAGAGATATATATACACTCAGGCTCTTACATAAGTAGAGGACCATG
>JAHPZR010015665.1:70000-80000 GCA_019787425.1 Platygyra sinensis | reverse complement strand
GATTTGAATGGGGAAACTTGTTTTCTTACCTGTAGTTCTTGTACTTAATGTCATCATTCACTAAACAACTGCCTGACAATGAAGTCGGCTCAATAGATAGAGTTTGTTTATACAATAGCTCTCTATCTATTTTACTTTAGGCTGCAGCAGGGTACAAGAGAATCCCTGACCATACAGATAACCCGGCCTCCTTGAAGAAAAGAAGAAAAACATGTAATATTGTACCAAGAAAATCAACCCTCAATATTCATAAACTCCCAAAACCCAGAAGGTCAGATATTACAGATGGAAATTCCAAAACATATAAGGACGAGACTCTTAGCATGAGGTAAATTGAGAAAAGTGACTAAGTCAAGATAAATTTTAAAAGTTCTGTAAATCATTAATTTTATTTTTACATGACTCTTTAAGTAGTTAATGGATATGTTCATTGATCAACATGCTGTCTAACTCTGCGCACTTTCCAGTGTAATCGAGGAGAGGTAATGTACAGCATGCAGCATGTAAGTGTTGATTTTCGACATAAAATCTGAGACCTCAGAAGACACATTTGTATTAGAACTCAGTTATACATGGTTAGATTTTTTTACACAGTAATATTTTTTCATATGTTTCAGGGAAAGGCTTGAAATATGGAGGGCTGAAAAGAGGTATTGCCTTTTTCCAAGTAATGTGTTTCAATGGGTCTGTCTGATATCAATGTTTTGCAAAGAGGCTGCTTCTTTTCCTCGCCACAATCCTGTTTTCAAACAGATCTGGTCTGCATATTAAGATTTGTGGCCATAAAAATAGAGCTTTACAATGTGGGGTCTATCAAATGAATGTAAGATTGTGTTTCCCCTTCATCTTGTTTTAATTTTGAAGTGTTTAAATTTGTTATAAAGTTTCTCTTGAAAACTTGAGGCATACCCATATACACATGTCATCTTTTATTATCTTTAATTAGAAAAGGCAACCCAGAAAGGCCTTTGATAAGATCTAAAACAACAAAGAAAAAGCTGAACAGAAAGCCAGCTGAGATGAAAGAAAACATACAGCATTACAACAAACTGTGAGTTACTTTATTTTTGAACTGTATGGTGCACCACTGTCATGTCACATATTTAGAATGCCCCAAGCATGACCAAACCCAGTCCAACAGTTAAGGAATTTGATTTTGTTTAATTGTTTAATTGACAAATGGCAGAAACTAAATGGAAAAAAAAATTGGAAAAACTGTCTTCAAAATGTAGGACAGGTAAGTTTTGAACAAAAACTAACTACTTGGAGACAGTTCTTTGGTTGCTTTTTAAAGTGGTACTATGACGAGAAGCACATCTTTCAAAGCTGTTTTAGGACATAAACAAGTGGTGTGTATGAGAAGAAAAATTCTGTTTACTATATATCTCTTTTTGTTCCAGAAATATTGAAGTTTAAAAAAATGGAAATTAGCCAAGTAATGACATCATACACTTTGATAACCAAATTTTGATCAGATCAGATGAAAAACAATATATCTCAGCCAGTCTGTATCAGAAATATTTGAATCCTTGCGGTAAGATTCTACTAAATGTGCTCCACAATATGAGCTTAAAAGTTTTGTTACTTTGGTAGCATTCAGGGTTCCAGATCTCCCCAATATTGAAGGCATTTGTGGCGACCTTTGGCATTCCATTTCCATACAGTGGAACCTAGTTAATAGGGACACCAAAGGGACATGCCATAGTGTCTGTTTTATCCGGGTGTCCGTATTAAGCGGGATCTCAGAGAAAACGTCAGGAGCACATATTTTATCGATATAAAGACCAAAGCAGGCAGTTTCAAGAGAAAACTGTTCATCCCAAGGAACAAAGAAACAAACAAGTTCATCCTCAGAAAATGTCACGATCATTTATCATATTCTCAGAGTAAAATCTTTTAAGTTTTGTAGAGTATCGTTATTGAAACAGTTATGACACTGGATCTGTGACTTTACTTTGCTGCTGTTTTTTTAGCGCAGTTCTGTAATAAAATTTTATTCACACATAAAAATCTTTCATTATTTGAACAGGGTACAATATTTACAGTTATCACATAATAATTATTGTTACAATGAAAATAGACAGTGTGCAGATGACCAGTGTCCGTAAAGCGGGGTTGACAATATATGAGAGTTTTTGACTCGGGACACAGGAAAGTGTCCGTTGTCCATATTACCCGGTGTCCATATAAAGCGGGTTAATTTTAGAGAAAATATACGAGCTTTTTGTCGGGACAAACGAAACTGTTCGTATAAAGCGGGTGTCCGTATTAAGCGGGTGTCCATAGAGCAGGGTTCCACTGTATTTACAAATGGTACGGTTCCTCATATGCATGATCCTGCAAAGATATATTTATGTTAGATTGAGTTTGTGGCCTCATTTAACATAATCACTAACATATTGAAATCAAGTGGGTGGGAACTGGAAAAGTTTGAGTTGCCATAGGAACAGAAATTTTATAGCCATAGGTGTGTTTCCTGTAGAACAATTAGCGTACCAAGTTTCAATGCTCTGTGCTGCAAATTGGCCATAGATACATGTAGCTCTATTTAAATACTTTATATAATATTTGGTTGAGTGTATAACATCATCAGTTTTGCATTCTTTCATGGAATTATACATGTATGTGATACACCTAAAAAATGAAGGGGTAAACATTTGATCATAGTACCACTTTTATTAATAATCTACAATCTTGGACAAAATAAAATGGAACAATTATTCCCCATTCCCCCAAAGCAGTGATGAAGGTGCAAAGGAGCAAAAATGCGCCATTTTGGCATCATTGAAATGGGGGAGGGGTGGTCCAGATGTTTCATTTATTTTGTCCAAGATTGCATTCTTAGACAAAATAAAATAGAATGATTGTCACTAATCCCCCCAAAACAATGGTGAATGCACAAAGGAGCAAAAATGCGCCATTTTGGCATCATTAAAATGGGGTGAGGGGTGGTCCAGGTGTTTCATTTATTTTGTTCAAGATTGTAGCTATTTAGTTCTTACCATATGTTGATGTAAGTTGAAACACCTAAAAATTTGGAATGAGAACTGAATAACTCTTCTTTGTAATCAACAGGCAAAACACTGATTTGTATCACACCCCAGCTGGTACAAAGCCAGTATCACAGGCAAAGTCAACCATCAAGAGAACAGGTTATCTTGCACCTTCGCTCTCCTCCCATCGAAAACCTTCCACAATGCAATCAAGCTGTGGGCGTCAGTCAAAGGAAAAATCTATGATCAGAGCAACAATATGCAAAACGCAGGCTCTGCCCTTAAATGTTGACAGACATGAAGCTGACTTCAGTAATCCTGAAACAAAGTCGTACAAAGACAAAACACTTGATATGAGGTTGGTGTGCCTGCCAAGCCACAATAAGGTTGATACTCTGTAGGGGGTGTATATAAGTTTGTCTCATGAGTTATCATCACAAACTCCTTTGGTGGGAAAACCATTCACTGTATCTTAAGGTGTTTATGATAGACTTTTTTGCTTGATAAAATCTTCACAATGTACTGTGAAGTATAGCAAAAAAAGTATTCAATAGCGATAAAACGGAAAACAGATTTCTCAGTTGTTTTCTTATTGTGAGCTAATACATGTAAATTCGCCAAGAAATGCTGCAAAAGTGCATTGTTTATAAGAAAATATGAAAATGTCGGAGAAATCTTTTTTCCCCGAAACTTCAAGTCCTGAAATGACATCACAATCATTCCCAGTCTCATATTCCCACTCGAGGTATCTTAATAAGCCCTGTTCGCGCAGTTTTTTTTTGTAGTTTTGTTCAGATCTTTATTACCTTTTAAAATTATTTTTCTTTGAAAGTGGAATTTTGAAAATGATGTGTGAAGTTTTAATCTAACGTTGTTTGGTGCTTGTGTACAGGAAACGTTTAGAACTTTGGCTTGCTGAAAAAGGGTGAGTGACAGCTAAATCACTACTTACGGGAGTCGTTCTTTATTATTTTTAACATCTTTATTTGGGTTTTCATTCTATTTCTTGCCAGTCCATCAAGTCAGTCCTATGTCAGTACATGAAGTCATTTTTTTTTTCATAGCGATATGTTGCCGCATTTCATCTACAATCGGGTTTTTGATGAGAATAATGTCACTCTTAGTCCAGTCCCTGAACTCTCCTTTCTTCGCGCGGGCGAAAGAAGAGTCCAGGATAACTTGCATGCGCATGCTCAGAACGCCGCCATTTTTTCCCCCCAAATCGGGGGAAAAAACATATTTGGAAGTACTTTCCAGATTTGGCTTGTGGCGCGATTTTCTGAATGATAAAATACAAGCAACAATTTCTGCATTCAGATTGATTAAAAACATGTCAGTTAATCCCAAATCAGTGGAATCTCACCAGTGCCACGCTAAACCACTTTCGATTTGTTTTTTTTTATCACAATATCAAAGATAACGAAAGAAATCTTTGCCAAGATTTGTTGACAATTGAAAACACCGACTCGGACCCATTCTCGACCCCAGAGCTCTTCTCTTTTGCGCATGACAGACGGCGAGAAGAGCTCTGGGGAACCCTGGACCAAGCTCTTTCGTTATTTGTCGTTGGTTGAAACAAAGAAAGCGCGTCTGATTGGTCAATCTGTGACGCGGTAAAATTTGAACGTGCCTTGCGAAAACCGTCTAGCCCTCTCGGGAATTCTATGTCTGTTTTTTAAGCAAATCACAGATCGTGCACGCAATCCTAAAATGTGCAGTTTCCGGAGGTTTTTAGTTTTAAAACGGCTTCAAAAGTCCAGAATATTTCTTCTTAGCTCTTTATAGCAATATAAATCTATTTTCAATGAATAAAGATATTTAACAACTGAGAATCCGCCGAGAGAAGAACCAGATGTTATTTCGTGACAAATTCCAAATTTGCATATAACCGAGACATGTTTGACGTTTGAACGCAACGGCTGAATGACTTTTAATTAATCATGTGAACTCTTTAAAATCAAATAAATGTTTCCTAGCGGATTATCTCGGCAATTTTAGCTGTTGAGGAGGTGTACACGAACTAAAGCTCTTATTATTGCCTTCTGCTTAATTTTTCAACAAAATACCCAAGCTAGATATCGTTACAATGGTTTTTGAAAGCACGAGCATGCGCTATGAGACCCTTGTAGCCAGATTCTGGCTACGCGTGCGTGGAGTTCCCCAGAGCTCTTGTCGCCGTCAGTCACGTGATAAAAGACAAGAGATCTGGGGTCGAGAATGACTCGGACCTGGAAGTGCACGCGCTGCATTATGCAAATGAGCTATTTGTACGCGTCAGACTTTCCTTCAAAAACTCTTGCAAAATCGCTCAACATACAGAAATACGGAAAAAATGTTTGGAAAAAGAGTAATGATGCGTACTTGTTGTCGATAAAAGTACAGACCACGATAAACCATATTTCGATTTTTACGTTTTTATGTTTTTACGACAATACCAACGTCAAAGAAAATGTTTTCTTTCAGAGCGCGAGCTGAAAAAAGCATTGCGCGACTCATTGACGCGAGTGGCGTGGTTGGGACCTAGTAATTTTTGATTGGTTCGTTCTGAGCATGCGCATGCAAGTTATGCTGGACTCTTCTTTCGCCCGCCCGGGTTCAGCCCCTATATGGGGCGGGAAGAAAGGAGAGTTCAGGGACTGGACTATGTCACTCTTTGAAACAGTCTTCCTTGTGACTTGGGGAAGCAGAGTCTTTGAGGCAGTTTAAACGCCTACCCAAAGGAAGTGTCTAAGGCACGACATTCGAGGAAAGCATTTTTATTTTATTATTTCCGTTATATTAGAAATTAACTACATGTTATACATATTAGGTTCTTAAGCTGACGAATTTTCAAACCGTATTTAAACAAAATAATATAACACTGAAACTGTACCATTGCTTTCCTTTTTCTTTTGAAAATGGAGATTTCTTTATAAATTTTGGACTCCCGTTCACACTTAGAAGGTTGAAAAAGATCATTTTTTTAATGAACGAGAGAAGCTTTCCAAAATGCTCTGAAATGAGGATATTTGTTTAGAATAAAATGAAGGGGTTTAGTAAATATGATGTAATTTCGACTGTTTTCAAGTGGAAATAGACCAAAGTTGTAAACTATACAATTCGAAATTGATGACATGCTGTTCAAGTTTAATAGTTTTTCTCTTTGTTACAGGAAAACGCCTAAGTACAAGACTCCAAGTGTAGTGAAACATTCCAGCTGGATCCAGGGCCGATCAATCCGACCTGCAGAGGAAATTAAGAGGCTGTCGTTTGATTGTTGTACAGAAGCAGACGCGAGAACATTGAGTGAAAGTGTACCTTGTACTATCTCACCAGGGGAAGGAGAAAATATTGAAGACAAATTTCAAGAATGTCTGCTACAGTTAGAAAGCGTAAGCATGATTCACTGATATTCCATGAGTCAAAAACCGACGTTTTGGTTCTTGATCTATGCGCCGGCTTTGCTCTAAACTGCCAAGACAGGGCTCATGGCTCGTGTACGACGACCTGACTGACGTCATTAACTACAGAGAGCACGGAGGGAGATTGGAACAGAGGCACAGAGGAATAGCAGGAACAGGAGGCAAAGAGGATCAGAGGAACAGTAGGCACAGAGGAACACGTCAGCCAGGTCGTCGTACATCGGAGGCAGCATGGCCGAGTGGTTAGGGCGCCGGACTTGAAATCCGGAGGTCGCGGGTTCAAGTCCCGCTCTGACCACTAAGCTGGAGTTGTTTCTCGGTGGACCCTAGTTCAACTCCTCGGTCATGCTTGTAAATAGCTAACTGGTCTGCCTCCCGCCAGTTGCAATTTTTAAGCCTGTTATGTTCATTTGAAATATTTGTTTCCTTCAGTTTGAGTGGCATGCCTGTGAACTAGCTTGGTGTAGCTAAGTGCATGACCACTATAAACAAACATTTGACATTTTTTTTGACATTTTTGACGAGCCATGAGCCCAAGACAGCTTGAAATAAGCTAAATTTCATGTACTTGTACTAATACAAAATATAGAGGAATCTGAACAAAGCTTGACAGGACATTCGTTTCTAACCATGTCATTAATTGCACCTGCGGGCAGATATCCTCTAGTTCTATCATGTGTCTTCTGGAGGCCTCGTGTACCTTATCGTACTTTTTAGCAGGCTTTAGTGGAATATCAGTCGACTTAGCACGGCTATGGTTTGTATTTTGGCGAGACGCAGTCAAGCCAGAATACAAATACAACCTTGATACACTGCTAAAACATCAAATGGGGCCATACTACATCAGTGAGTTGAAATAATCCCAAGTTTACTGATGGTGATTCTTTACTGCAGTCGAACTTCTACCACATCACAACTGCGCTACCCTGCGCTCACCCTGTCATTTTACTGAAGCCTCTGTAGAGCCGCCAGCTCTTTCGTATAACTAGTAAATCATTCTATCGTTGACTAAAATCGACAAAATCCCATCAATCCGTCAAACTCTTCCCAGCATTTAGACACCGTCAATCTGTGCGCAAAGTCGGGAAAATATTGTCCAGTTCATCTTGGTAGGCGATCATTAAATATATAATGCGCGGCTTAGAACATTGCTCCCTAGGTAAAAAGATCTGTGAGATTATACCGAGGAAAACTTTTGATCGCCGATCGACTGAAACTAATAGATACTAAAATAGCGTCATTTTGTACTCTGACTTCGTATTATACTGTAGCTGTCAGATGCAGTTGTTTGTTCCAGTAGAAGCGTGCATATCAATTGTTGATCATTTTGTTTGTTTTCAGGGCGAATGTGACCCAGAGATAATCGCCTCCAAACTTGACTTGTACAGTTCGTCATGCCCACACGTCACTCAGATAGCAAATTATTGGCTGTGTCGAGCCAGGATTGCTCAACAAGAAAAAGACTTTGATCGGGTGGTGTGCCTGCTTGAGCAAGCCTTTGTCTTTAAAGCGCAGGTAATTCAGTTATTTGGTCATCCCATTTATGTCTATGAACTCTCCCAAACTTGCCATGTTATCAAGTAGGATCCTGAACATTACTCTTTCCCAACTTTTGACGCCGTCCTATTTTCGGAATGCCTTCGTATGCTTCCTTATACACTTTCTATAAACCTAGTAAGCTTTAATTTCGTAGCCACCATTTGGTCTGTGAAGGCATAAACCTGCTGCATAGGAATATTGAACCTTGTATATTTTCAAATGAATTTTGTGTTTTTTTTAGCCAGAATCTGTATTAAGAGATGCCGTGTGCGCTTTTGTGAATTTCATGAAAGAAAATTGTCAGCAAGGTATGTTTCAAAATGTATACTAAATGAAATGTTTCGGCGACAGAAAGATACCAAGGCTATCATGCCCCCATGCATAGAGCAGTTCAAAGAGTGGTTTGTGGCCACAGTTATGTTAACGGAAAGTAACTTGATTCTCAGATGCAGCGATTACCAATGAAATATCTCCGTATCCAGTGTCGCCTCCAAAAGAAACCAGCATCGATATGAACGATGATAGTTGGTTGGAGGACCTCAGCTCTTCAGTTATCAAGTTCTGCCTGACCGAAGCTACACCTTACAGAAAAAAGTAAGTACAATGGAAACTCGCCAGCAGCTACATTCTGAAATCCTAACCTGTATAATCCTTGATAATTATACCCGGTTTATGCGGCCGCTCAAAACCAGTTTTCATCTTTCCGCGATTAATATTGTATGTAGTGTTGAAGTCTCAATTTTTAAAATTATCTGAATTCCGAATGCTTGTAATGGTATGAAGATATGATTAATCATTGTAATTATCCTCACAACTTAAGCAGCTGTGAAATTAAAGCCTGAAAAAAAAATTCAGGCCTGGGCCCCGTTTCTCGAAAGACCCGGTAACTTAACGGGCCTGCAGGGGTCTGTTTCTCGAAAGACCCGGTAACTTAACGGGCCTGGGGTCTGTTTCTCGAAAGCCCCGGAAACTTTTCGGGCCCGTAAAGCCGTAGCAAAATCTCGAACCTTACGATTACGGAGCTGTTTTATTCACATATTCTTAATAGGAACACAGGTTCCCTTCATACAAGAAGTTTCAGACGTATACACCTCTCTGTTTTTAGATACAGATGAACTAAAAATGGCTTTACGGGCCCGGAATCATTTTTTGAAATCAAAGTCTCGACAAAAGTAGCGTGTGTTCTAACCTCTAATGAAGTCTATTTTGTTTCTTTAGCTGATAACTTTACTGCACCATTTTCAAAACCTTTGAAACCTCCATCCTTAATGGAAAACAAAAAAGCTTAACGGGCCCGGTAATTACCAGGAGCTTCGAGAAACGGGCCCCTGAACGGGATTTGAACCCATGACCTCTGATGCAGTCAGTGCTCTACCAACTAAGCTTTTAAGCCATCTGGGAGCTTGCCACTTTGTGAGTTGGTAATACACCCGTAGATGATGAAGAATGCAAGTGAATATATGAAATTTCATATAGTCACTTGCTTGTACAAGTGCAACTGTGATAGATCTGTTAGCTTCTGTTGAGACGTCACTCCATCATTATTCAGCATCATTGGGCCGTTGGCCCGTTCCGCTGTAGCTTAACAACGCATTCTCGCCTCCCTTCTCTATGTCGATTTCCTTTCAACAGTAGCCAAGAAAAAGTAGGGAACTTAAGCAAACCACGATGGCAACGGCAACGGGAATGTCGCCAAGCAAAAGGTTTAATGAGCAGAACAGTAGCCGTGCACGTGCGTTATAAATATTTGTACATTTTGTTGCCGTTCTCTGCCAAACTACAACGTGAAATGTCCAAGTTTTGCGTATTTTGGAGAACCTACAATGAGCGACAAAAGTGTTGAGACACTTGGCAGTAAAATTCGATTTTCTGCGTCTTGGAAACATTTTCCCCCCTTTCCCCCAAAACAATGTTGATTTTTCTAATTCTTCGACTGCACAGACCATAGCGCCAACATTGAATTGGGGGGCCGGGGGTATCAGAGATTTAACGCTAGATGCAAATAAAATAGAACAAATGCTCAAGTTAGTATCGAAAATCGTCTTTTCCTAAAAGTGTCTCAACTAC
>JAHPZR010015665.1:42500-65000 GCA_019787425.1 Platygyra sinensis | reverse complement strand
CCGATAGTGCGAGTGTTGAGTAAATAAAATGATCGCTCTATTGACGGCTTGTTTGTTTGTTGAAATCCTTGTGCACGTGCTGAATTGCATCAGCAAAAGCTCGCGCGAAAACTGTGTTCGGCCACCTTAAATATCGCTGATTTTTATTCCTAAATGTAATTCGTCAAGAAAATGCATGAGGCCAACTTGAAATACTCGAGTAGGAGCTCATGTGATAATGGGGATTGTACGACTTCGAAACGTCATGTACTAGCATTAAAGAAGCTAACGTAAAGAACATAATTTGTAGACGGAGAAAGGGGAAAATACTATCATCCACCCCTAACCCCCACCCCTCACCCTCACCCCTCACCCCTCACCCCTCACCGCTCACCCCCGAAATAGACCTATCGACGCTGATCAGTCAGCGGATGCTCCCCCAAGAAAACAATATGGCGGCCCACGTGTAAAAGCTGAAGATTTGAGAGTTGTTTTAACCATTTATAATCATGCTCAAATCCAAAGTGTTCGTAAAGAAGACCCGAAAGGGAGGGATAATGAAAGTAGTGCGTGAACATTACTTGCGAGATGATGTTTGGTGCGGAGCAAGTCACTGTACAGACTGCGCTCAAGGTGATGAAAGCTTACTGGATTCCACTCCCCTGAGCTCTTCTAAACTCTGCAGTTTTCCCCACTATTTATTGCTTGACACAAACGTGGTGTTACATCAGGTAACAATATACATTGTACTGTAAAACTAC
This sequence comes from Platygyra sinensis, assembly GCA_019787425.1. NCBI lineage: Eukaryota > Metazoa > Cnidaria > Anthozoa > Scleractinia > Merulinidae > Platygyra > Platygyra sinensis. Next base: position 64,260 of record JAHPZR010015665.1, on the reverse strand, counting down.
AAATAGTCTATGTTATCGGTTTGACTGTACGCTTAGACTGATAACTCCCTCCCCAACTCGACCAGTTCCAACAGTTGCAGCTTTTAAATTCGTAATCTAGAATTTTATACTAACTGCAGTCCCTTTTGTAAATAGTTGTAAATTTTATCCCATTGTATCAATTATCGAATTGTGTGTATATTTAATTATGTAGTTATTTTATTGCTCCATAGCTACCTTATTCTTTTTATTTATTTTCTTGGAGACATAAGCATTTCTTTTGCTATTTTAAATTCGAGGTGAAATAAAGGTTTGTTGTTGTTGTTGTACATGTAGTTTTACTGATTACCGGTCACCTCACGACCAGGACGTCTCGCCATTAACGAACTCGCCACCAAGTGAAGTCTCCTCCAAATTTCTATAGATCTAACAGAGTAAAACTGAAATTCGTTCTACTTTGTTTAGTAGTTGTATAACTCACATAGCTAGTGTAAGGTTGAAGTTGTTTGATTGTCTAGCTGAATCTTTTTATGAAACTCTTTCATATAAAGCTTAAATACAAACACGACAGCGAAGCAACTGAGCAATAACAACACAGTCATGCAGTCTTTTATTACAGCATATATTTTTGATATGAGATCCATAATATTATGGTTAATTGACAGCTGTCATATCAAGAGATCCGCTGACCAGTATCACGTGACCATATCGTGGGCTCAGGTTTAGAGCTCATCAAGGTCGCATGTTTTTTTTTGAAGTTGACCGCTGACCAAGTGCTGGATTTTGTTTGGATCGCAGTCTCATGTCAGGTTAACTTGTGGAAAACAAGACAGGATTGTTCGGAAGCTGGTTAATGCTAACACAGGTTTTGAAGTTAACCAAAATATAACTTTTTCTCCTTTCCAAATGGTTTTTGCTGCTTTTGTGTATATGGTGATCATTAAAACTCAAAACAGGAGGCCAAACAGTATACAGAAAACCTCACTGCAAAGTTACAAGACTCAAATCAAAATTCTACCTTTTCCTGGGTTAGCTTAATCTTGCTCTGATCAACCTGCCCCTGGAGCTATGCTTTTAGGCTGGTCTAAATCTATATATTATCATTTACTCAGTATTGAATATTGTCATACACTGTAGACATGCCTCCATAGTTATTCAGGCTTAACTGGATCGATATTTAGGCTAATTGGAGTGCAGACTTTCACTACAATTAGCCTGAAGAAACCTGTTTAGGGTTAGCCTTGTTAATGGAAAATACACAGTTGTAACACAATCTATGCATATGTTGTAGTTCAATTTTTCCTTTGGGACGATTTGTTTCTGAACCAGTACAACGTTTTTGAACTGGTACAAAAGGTTTCAACTGCTACAACTGTACTTATGATTTTTGTGTCCGGGGTTAGATTACATGTAAATTTACATTGCTTGGTACATCAAGAATAATATTTTTAAAAATATACCATGGACAAAACTGAACTTGTCCACAACATATAAACTTAAAACTTCTGTAGTCTGCAGTATGCATTTTACCCTCAGTCTACATTTTCTGCCCCAGTTTGCAGTCTGCAATCTGTATTTCTTCAGATCTGTATCCCAAACTCTCATCTCTAAAATCCTGTGTGGTGTTTGTACATTTATGTTGTCCAGGTGGATGTCCTGGAAGATCCAATTTTTAAGAATGTGATATTACTACAGACTGTTTTACAAGAGGTGAGAGTAATTCTGAATCAACTAACAAACTATCAGAAGCCAGAGAAAATGAACTGACATTTCAGTTTTCAATCAAGTTGTTTATGTAATTAAAGAACAGAATAATGTAGTGAAGATAGAAATTTGTTGTCACCTGCAATCCCAGACAAAAGAGTTCGGACACAAAGTAAGTCCTCCCCTCCTCCCATTTTCAACGTCGATAATCAAGTGATTTTTCCCTTTTTGATGGAAAAAACACAATTTTCTCCAACATTGATTAGGGGAGATGGCGGATGCGTGATACAGCTCAAGTGTCCCAACCACTTTTGGCCGGGATTGTGGCTGATCACATATAGAAGATGATGTAATGATACTAGTCTACAATCCATAGTTGTTTTCTATCACACCAGCCTTCTCAGACAATAACCTTTTTTGACAGGTCCAACATCTCAATGGTTCAGTTTACAAAAGAATCAGGGATATAATATCCAGCAGACATAGGAAATTTTTTGTGTTCTCAAATGAACATCACAGGTTAGTCAATTACCATTAAATTACATTATTATTTTTTATTTGTAATAAGTTATGGATCCTCCAGTTGTTTCTGTTCTGGGCTGATCCATTCACTTTGATGAATTCTCCTTCTATGGCCATCTCACTGCAGTGGGCAGTTAATTCTGCCCCAATGTGACTGTTGTAGAGAGTATTCTTACAAATGTTTTTTTCTTATTTGTCATTAATATTTTATAGGTGCTCTTGCTATGTCTTTTAGCTATTAATGTCTTTATCTGGCCATCCATGCATACTTGTAACTTTTATAATTTGTCAATTGCATGTATCTCACAGAGAAACATACATAGAAAGAAGGAAAGAAGAATCATCCAATGACAGAAATGATCGTGCAATAAGAGTTGCAGCAAGGTGGGTGAAACATGAAGTATAGTGATTTTAACACAATTTTATTTTAAGTTTATTTCTCCATAATCTAACAAAGCTCAAATCACATTTAATATAATTATAGAATTTCTTTAATATACAGTATGCTTGAGTTCTCAGTTTGTTATAAAACAGATAAAGACATCTTGAAGTAAGCAGAAGTACAGCACTGTATAATGAAAGTAATGATAATGATAATGACAATCATGATGATAATATAAATAAATAATAATATAAATATACTACATTGTATCAGACTACTGTAGCTTAGGCAAGTAGTTCAGTATGTTCTTGTTCATTCCAGCTGGTATGATGAGCATTTGAAGGAATGTGATGGTGGCAATGATGATAATCTGAGGATAAGAGTTGTTCTTCTCACTAATGACAGAGAAAACCAAGAAAAAGCTAAAAAGGAGGGAATAATCAGCTATACAGGTTAGATTCATCTGAATTTACTTGTTAACTAAACTTCTCTCACTATATCAGATAGGAGAATCTGTTATTAAAGACAGTGAATAAGTGTACATGTATTACCTGTTAGTATATACCACACAAGTGAATAGTGCTTTTTGGCTAGCTCGGAGGTGATTAGCCAAGTACTATTCACCTCTGAGTAGTGGGCTTTTGTCGGCATATCAGGGTTTGAAATTAACTTTTTCATTCAGGAGCCAGCTGGCAACTAACAGAAACATTTTGGTCGCTAGATCGTAAATTTTGGTCAGCAACTTATTTTATATATAACTTACACAAAAACGTCACTTTGCATGCAAGAAAAGTCACAATTGAAGAACAAAAACAATTAGAAACAACATGAGTAACACCAAGTTATAAAGCTACCGTTGTTCTCAGGTGATAATGTCTCTGGTCCGAAGGTGATGGTTGTCTCCAAAGTAGTTTTAAATGAAGTAAAGCATAAAACGTTTTAAGTCATTGTGAGACAAACACGGGTGCTTGAGTATTTTCTCTTTGCTACTTCAATTCTTCGAACTACCGTTCTTTATTTTCGACTTGCTTTTCTCAATGCCTTTCGCTGCCTCTATGCTTGGTCCAGGCCCCTACACAACCACATTGCTTGAACCAGTCTCCGACTGGGAGAAAAAGCCACTGAAATAATATGGTGCGTCATAAGCATAGTACAGTGGAACCCTGCTCTACGGACACCCGCTTTATACGGACAGTTTCGTTTGTCCCGACAAAAAGCTAGTATACTTTCTCTAAAATTAACCTGCTTTATACGGACATTGGGTAGTACAGACAACGGACACAAACTCTCATAGATTGTCAACCCTGCTTTACGGACACTGGTTATCTGCACACTGTCTATTTTCATTGTAACAATTGTTACTCTGAGACTATGATAAATGATCATGAGGTTTCCTTAGGATGAACTTGTTGCTGTTACAGCCTCTTGGTCTTTATATCGATAAAACGTAAGCTTCTGACTTTTTCTCTGAGAGCCCGCTTAATACAGACACCCGGATAATACGGACACTATGGCATGTCCCTTTGGTGTCCGTATTAACTGGGTTCCACTGTATCGTATGTCAAAATACATTCAATGTTTTCAATTCTCTTGCAATATTCAGACATTGTTTTACTGGGAGCGGAAAGGTGAGTTGTATACTACTTACCATATCCGATTGTTTTCCCAATAAAAAGATTTAAAAACAAAAGTTGTATAGTGGTTTTCTTTAGTTATCGGACAAAACACGAGTCACCATAGACTTTCTAAAAGTCCTTTCCAATAATTCCTGGTCCCTCGAGAAATAAGGTTGATTTAGGGCAAGTTTAGAGTCGCCAGTGCACAATTTTTGGTCACATTGGCGACCAGTGAGTCGCAATTTTGAACCCTGCATATTGTCACAAATAGAGTTACTCTTTGGGCCGCTAGTTATTCAGCTTAATGTGTGGTATATACTAAAACAATTATTCACCTCAGTGTCGGTGAAAGTGGTGGTTATTTACCTCCACTTCGGTGAATAATTGTTAAATATTCCCAAGATAATGATTACAGTCATAGTAATGGTCAGCATTCTAGTCTAGTTGTGATGAGATGACAATATCAAAGTTGATGGAGAAGGCCATGACAATAATAAGGACACTGAATGTCTTTTGTTGTGGTTTATGACAATGTTATAGATTACTGTAAGTTAGTATATGAAAATGTCAAATAGATGCCAAATTGTACATTTAGGGTAATATTGAACCACGATATTCATGTAAATTAATTTTCAGCTCAGGAGTATGTTGAAAGTCTTGAAGGATGTGAAGGATTAGCTGACCGACTTGCCCGCTCATCTCAACAGGAGCAAGGCCAGGTACAAAGAATTTTTTTTAACAGTTAACATCTTTCCAGTTATGCCAAGTCAAATCCCGTCCTGCTGTGGGTCAGGCTGCAATTTGGATTGGTGTAAAATTTGTTGTTTGACTGTATGAATACACTAACTGTTTATTCTTCAGATGGATGACAAGAAAACGAAAAAGTTGATCTATCCTGAGCATCTACCCTTGACAAAAATACAAGCTGGATTAAAAAGTGGCAAGTACTTACAGGTATATGATAGTCACTAGTACATGCTAAAGAAACTGATATGAAGTTCATATGAGGACCACTTGGTCTGCTGCAGACTTTGAAGATGTTTAGTGATGCAGAATTTTCAAAGTGCTGTATACATGCATGTCCTGAGCTAATTTTTACTTTTTTATAATAAATTTAAGATAGTTTGATACAAGCTGGGGGCATTAACCATTCTCTTCTTGTCTGTGGGTTCAACATGATTTGAAAAAAAAAGTTCCAATATTTGTTAACAACAGCATTTTCGTGCAATGAATTTATTATTTTTCTCTTTTTTGCCTTCCTTAGGGTGCATTTCACAGAAGTAGGTAAGTAAACATATTGTTATCTATACATGTAATACAGAATTTGTTTGTAAAGAAGGCTGACAAAGGAAGGATGGAAGAAAGGAAAGGAAAACCAAAACGTTTTCAACTGTACAGTCATCATCAGTGGTGCATGGTGGGAATTTACATACATCTTGGTGTAATGTTCAATTAAGTTATTCCCTGTGGGGAACAGTTTCACAACAAAAGAAGGTACTTGTTTGTTTCAAGTTGGTTTCTCGCAAGCAATAAGCAGGCCCTCCAATGATTATTTTCCCTCAGAGGGTGGTTTTCTTGGCACGATAGATTACAATAGTTTTACAATAAGGTTATTCAACCTCGAAGATAAAAACCGATTCAAATGTCATCTATCATGTTAAGTGCACATGTGGAGAAACCTACAGTGGGGAAACAAAAAGAATCTTCGCAGTACCAGAAGCAGAATACAAGAATAAGTCTCAAAACTCCCAACCAGCCTGTCACCTCGCAAAACACCCAACCCGCGCATACACACGGATTATTGCACACACCAAGAAAACCTGCTAATTGCTAATTGCTTGTGAGAAACCAACCCTAAACAAACAAGTACATTCTTTTATTGAAAAAACTGTTTCCCTCAGGAATAACTTATCAAACAAGACCAAGTTGTATGTAAACTTCCACCATGTAAATGTACCACTGATGATGACCATACAGTCAAAAATGTTTTGGTTTTTAAAATTTGGTAACCTCTAGCCTTCTTTATAACCAAAGCTTGCATTATCTTTAAAAACACAACAACGAACATGTTTCAATGTTTCAAACATGATCATCAGCCATTATTTAGCCTTTGTAATAAACATCTAAAGAGCAACTATTATGACAATACAGATTTGAATGCACAGTTTTGCTATAGTCTGCCTTGTTATATCTTCAATGGCCAGCTACTAATTTCATAATATAATGCACAGTTTGGCTATAGTCTGCCTTAAATATCCTCAATGCCCATCTACTAATTTCATAATTTTTGCAACTTGTAATCAACAGAGAAAACTACACTGAAGCTTATGTATTTGTTCATGATGATGACAAGCAGGTATTTTTCAGCTTATAATAACATGGACTGATTTCTATACACAATCTGATTGGCTAGAAATGCTACAATTATGACATAGACAATATTTAATGATCTTTTTTCATTCATAATTTACAAATACAGTTGGACCTCGCTAATTCAAACTCAATTTTTGTGGATGGTGTTAGAACAGCATCCTTTATGCCATCATATGTGTAAGGTAACAAAAGGAACTTTGGGAGCCAATAAGATCATGAGAAATGCAATTGATTTAACCTCATTAACATTTGGATGGACCTCGAGTAGTTCTCAGCAGTCCGTCTTTTCCGCGACTTTGGATGGGTCTCAACCATCACCAAGTTAGCTAATTAAATATTCAAGCGAAGAAAATGGCAGCCAGTGTTTATAACAATAACGATAATAATTGTTATAGTAATAATAATAATTATAATAAAATAATAATAATAAATAAACATGCAGGATGACTGTTGCAATTATAAAAACTACTATTGAATAACTATCTAGAAGTGATCAAAGATTATGAGTCAGAGTGCATTCAATGCCTTTGGACAGAGTACTGATCCACTGATTCCAATCAATAATTGACTAGATAAAGACTGAGCTACACATGTACATGTATCTGTCACAACTGGAATTAATCAACAAATGCAATCAAAATTTAGCTGCTCCCACAGTTAACATCCCAATGGCAAGACGATTCAAAGTCATGTTAATAAACAAGGGACAATTCCCTCAGATTTCCTTAAATGCTGCTGTCAAAGCATTTAAATTCAACAACATCTAACCTTGAAAGCACAAAAGAGCCAAGCCTAGGAAGAACAAGCTCACATGGCCTGCTCACATTATGAAGACAATCTGTTGTTTGTCAAGACTTTTGAACTTCAGTGTGAAGTAGGCAGCAAATAAGTTACTCTTGATGGCAAAATTCCTGACTTCCATACATTTTAGCATGGCTACTGAAAGTGGTTCTTGGTTAAAAATAACGTTGCCTTGTTTTAAGTATCTTTTTGTCTAAAATCATTGTTGATAAATATGTCCTTCACAGATTTTTCTCCAAGGACTGGTAAATCTCAACCGGGCAGTCCATGAAGACATTGTTGCTGTGGAGATCCTACCAAAAAAACAATGGACCTGTCCGTCATCAATTGTAACTACAACCTTGCCGACTGGTGATGATGATGATGCTAGCGATGATGATGATGATGATGATGATGATGATGATGATGGTGGTGGCCTTATGGTATACACGAACTGTATTATATAATTAATATTATTAATTACATGTTAGCTAGTTTTTATCTCAGCCTTTGGTGATCAGATAGTATTTCTATCTAATGGAAAACAATGCTGTGTGAGATTCTAAAAAACAGCTGTGAGAGGGACCACAATTGAGCATAATAACATTTAGAGTTGCTAGCATATACACAGCAACACTTGGAAAATACCTAATCTAAGAAAATCAAAGAAACAACCTTTTAGCAACAAAAATAATTATTCTTAATTTCTCTGTTCTTCACAAATTTGAATGCACCAAGCAATATCTTACGTGTAGTGTTATTGAAGGCTCCATGATTGCTCTGTAAAATTATCATTAAACAAAATACTGAAAGTCATTCCAATAATACTAAAAGTTTATGTACAAAACATCCATTCCATGGGTTTTGTTTTTAAGACCTACACTAAAAAGAGTCTAACCCTTGCCCTTATTAGTTATCTTAATTATTTAGTGTGAAATACCTGTAAACTAGCTGGCGAGTCTAGCTTGCTGGTCTCACAAAGGCTAAGCATATTTTCACAATAAAACTGCTATCTATCTATCTATCTATCTATCTATCTATCTATCTATCTATCTATCTATCTATCTATCTATCTATCTGTCTGTCTGTCTGTCTGTCTGTGTCTGTCTGTCTGTGTCTGTCTGTCTGTCTGTCTTTCTGTCTATCTATCTGTCTGTCTGTCTGTCTATCTATCTGTCTGTCTGTCTATCTGTCTGTCTGTCTGTCTGTCTATCTATCTGTCTGTCTGTCTGTCTGTCTATCTATCTATCTTGCTTTCAAATTTTCTTTTTCAGACTGTGTCACAAAAAGAGGGAACAAATAAAGTGTTGTCAGGAAAAGTGAGGGATCTTGTTTCTGTTTGAGAATTTCTGTAAATAGTTTAATGTTACAAATTCTGAAACATATCATTCACCAATTACAAGAAGAAATTGTACTTTGACCAGCAGATGTACAAATGTATGTGCAATGCTTCAGTGGTGATTCCCGAAAAATTTGTAATTTAATAAGCCTTTGCAAGTGTAAGAACAGTCGTTTAAAAAATCTGATTCAGATTAATGAAGATTTCCTTCACGAAAAGTTGCTATATGTTGAACAGTTTTCATATTTTGACTTGCTTTTTCTGTTTCTTCTTGCATAGGTTGTTGGTATCATTAAGAGAAACTGGCGTCCATATTGTGGCATCTTGTCTAAGTCAGCCAAGCCGCAGGTGAACCTTTAAGAGGTTCTTGTGCAATTTCAAAAGTGATGTATTAGTAGAAAGTTTCGTTTTCTAAACACCATTAGTATAAAACTACTACCGTTCTATCACAAATGCCATTCTCTGATTGGCTACGCTACTCACATAGATCTATTCTGTGATAGCTAGTGAGCAGCGTAGCAGTGTGCGCTTGTTAACAAAATGACAACCACTTCTTGGCGTTTTCATAGTGTCTGTAAAGAAGATTAAGATAAAGTTTGAAACGACTAGTAGATTTATATCAAAACAATTAGATTATTAGCTTTCAATTTCTATTCGTGAGCTCATAATCTAATTGTTTATTGAACAGGTATATTTTTTAACCATTTTAATAACGCTTAGTATCACTTGATTTTCATTTGAAAGGGTACTAGACACCTATTTGCGGCAGCAGAAAGAAGAATTCCGAGGATTGTGATTGAAACACGCCAGGCAACCTCACTTGAAGGACAGAGAATTGTGGTTAGCATTGATTCATGGCCTCAGCATTCTAAGTATCCTGTGGTAAGTCATGATGACTCTGTGTTGTCATACATGACGGACATCTTGTTTTAGGGCCCTAGTGTAAGTACCCAGGCCTGGCTCGGTTTGTTGTGGTGTGTTCTTAGACAAGACCCTTTCTCTCATAATATCTTTCTCCACCCTACACGAAATACCATCTAACTGTAAGGCAATCCTGATAAAATGTAGGATGTTGCCTAAGATTCGGGAGGGGGAGAAGCAATACTCTTAATTACTTAACATTGTCGAAACCGGAATTCGTGCCTGAAATGATGATAATTTTACCTTACCTAATTTAGGGTCATTTTGTGCGAAAACTTGGTGCCATCGGTGACAAAGAAACAGAGAATGAAGTGTTGCTGTTGGAACGAGATGTACCACACTTACCGTTCTCTGCCGCGGTACAAAAGGATCTTCCTGTTATGCCATGGAAAATCACAGATGAGGTATAAACAGTTGTGCACTGCAAATCTGCTTTGTGATATGAGCCTAAGAATTTGTTTCTCGCACTTGTCCTTAGTCCGTATTTATTGAACGTATTTCAATTTATGTGTGATTGGTTGAAGGATGTGGAGAGTCGTTTAGACCTGCGCCATCTTGCCGTGTGCAGTATTGATCCTCCGGGATGTACAGATATTGATGACGCCTTGCATTGGAGATTGCTTGAGAATGGGAACTATGAGGTATTGACTGAGAAAACAAACGAAGTTTCATTATTATTTTAAACCGCAATCAGTTCAGCAAAGGGCACCAGTAACTGCTTGAAGTTAGGCGTGGGGGAAAATATCATCTGCCCTGGAAAATATCACTGGCCCTTTCAGTCTGTGTAAGAGTGTTCGATTCACAATTCAACTGGTGTAATTTGCACTTCATTAACTTAGTGTTAGCTGTTACAGACAGACAGACAACCTTTATTTAAGCACGATAAGTTAAAAAAGCTGTGCAGCTTGTGGGGTCGTGCGTGAATACTAAAACCTAAAACCTAAGAATAAAATATGTACATAATGAATAACAAATTATAATCAACTATTTAAATTAAAAACTAATACTTAACTGTGTATATATGTACATCGTTAAAAAACCTTAAATCCCCTAAATATAAATGAAATCTTTACGTCTAAAATTTGTGGTAGTTATAGAGGTCTCTTTGAAAGTCAACTCTTTAAAAATGTCCATTGAACAGATTTTCTTTTTCAGGTTTTTATAACTTGTGCTTGAAAAATTCTTATCATTAGAAATTAAAATATTCCACAACACAGAGCCTCTATGAGCAATAGAGTTTTTGCCATAGATAGAGTTGAAACGAGGCACCGTAAGAGAGTCTGACGCTCGTAAAGAGTAACCTGTGGGACGTTTCGTCACGATGTTATCTGATAGCACTTGTGGGAGCTCATCATGAAAAGCTTTGTGTATGAGCTTTAACAGAACTAGTTTATAACAATAGCTCAACGAATGCCAATCAGCTTGAAGTAACACGTCCGATGATCTCATGTCCTTTGGTAAGTTGAAAATAATCCTTGCCGCTCTACAGTGCAATCGTTCCAATGAATAAAAAAGATCAGCATTGAAGCACGACCCCCACAAAACGAGGCCGTAAGTTACTGATGGAAATATGACTTTGACATGTTGTTAATGGAAGTCCTTGTTCTTATAAGGTTGGTGTGCACATTGCAGACGTGACGCATTTTATCAGACCAGGCACAGCTCTAGATGATGAAGCTGCTAACAGAGCAACTACTGTCTACCTCACAGATAAGGTTTTTGCCACATCTCAGTTATTTGTTCTCTATTATTTAATGTTCTACCTAGTATAGATCTCTCCTTTCTTTACAGAGGTTTTGGGGTGGGGAATCTTTTCAACGCCCGTCAACATTGCGAAAAGTTTTATTGTTGAAAAACCTTTAGTACCTTTCTTCATTTAAGTCTTCAAATGTATACAAATGTTGGAACAGACTGATGATGGAGACTAGTCTGCCATTCAGGGGAGTCGCAATATGCCTTGTCATGGCAAAGGCCGACGGTGCTGACTGTTGAATATCGGACTTGTTAACATGTATTGTGCTTGATCACACAGCGTATTGACATGGTACCAGGACTCCTCAGTTCCGATCTCTGTTCCTTGAGATCCAATGTCGACAGGTCAGTTCTCAGGTTTAACGTTTTCTTTTTGTTTTGTATTTACTGCTCTAAACTGCAGATTACCCTCAATGTCAAGTGACTGTTAAGTCATGATGTCCTGCACTGTGTAGATGTGGTAAGAGACATTAATATAAGTAGCTGACTTCATTTTCTCTCTTTAGACTGGCGTTCTCCTCCATATGGGAAATGACACCACAGGCTGAACTTGTCACTACAAAGTTCACGAAAAGCATCATCTGTTCCAGAGTAAGTTAAAACCAACACCAAGGTATCTGGATACTCACAGGAAACCAAAATAACGTAGCTAATTAATCAGAATTCCAGAAACTTGAAGTAATACTTTTGGACACATCGACCATCACCTTTCATTATAAATCTACTAATGTTCTATCACGAACGCTGTTCAAGTTGACTCGGGCCGTCCAATCCTCAACTATCCGGGATACAAATCCTGAGCTCATAACTTAATTAGTAATTATATCAGACAAGCTTGGAACATACAAGCGGTGTGTCAAGTTGCAAGAAATTATCATTCATAGAACCCGGGCAATACCGTGGAATATACAAAGGTTTTTCAGACTTGGGATTTGTTAAATCCACGGCATGAGTTAAATTCTGTTACAGTATCAATGAATTTCAAGCGCGGCGTTTATTTTCAGATGTCCTTCACGTATGCTGAAGCTCAAATGCGAATTGATGATCCAAGCCAAGATGATGAAATAACCCAGAGTCTAAGACATCTCAACCAAATGGCAAAGATTCTTAAGCACAAGAGAATCGAGCAGGGGTAGGAAAAGTTTGAGTTCGGTTCGATATTTTCAAATAATGAAGGTTTCTGCTTACATAGTTCACTTCTTCTTGTCTATTGTTATTTCAGAGCTTTAACTCTCGCATCCCCAGAAGTTCGTTTCCATATCGATAGCGAAACACACGACCCGGTGGATCTACAGACAAAGGAACTTAAGTAATGAATTTGTTCATGTCTTTTGTCTTTCATTAGTTTTCATTGGCATGCCTCACCTAGGACGTATTAAACTTCTTGTTAACTAGGCTCTGGATCCGAAAAAGTTAAAGAGAACTTTTGTAATTTACATGTTTTCTATTATGCCATTTAACCACCTGAATTGCAGCTGGAATTACCTTATCTTACTAATTGACATTTTTTGTTATTTATTTATTCCCAGAGAAACTAATTCCCTCGTGGAGGAGTTCATGTTATTAGCCAACATTTCCGTGGCCAAGAAAATTTTTCAGCATTTTCCGGAATTCGCTGTTTTAAGAAGACATCCTCCGCCACCTCCTGCAAACTATGATATCCTAGTGAAAGCTGCTCGTTCTAAGGTGAGCTTCTGTTTTTGTTTCAGCTCTGTGACAGTCTACCAATCAATTACCATTTGTCGTAAATCTTCCTTAAACATCAAATGAGTTCCTGATCCTAGCATTTTTTGAGGTAAGGTGGCCGAGTAGTTAGGTCTCGGGTTCAAGTCCTGTTCTGACCACCAACTGGTGTTGTTCTCGGTAAATTCGAGGTCAGCGCCTTGGCCATGATTGTAAGTAGCCCACTTGTCTGCCTCGTGCCAGTTGGGATTTTTGACCATGATATGTTCTTTAACATTATTAGGGAGAGTGCTCTATTATTATCTATTTTCTCGTTTTGTCTACATAACGGATGCTCTTTGTGATCGGTAGTGCGCAGTGTGCTCGCATTCTCACACATCTTTTTTCAGGGAGTTCATCTTGAGGTGGATAGTGCCAAGTCCCTCGCGGTTTCTTTAAATGCTGCTCATATCCCGGATGAACCTTACTTCAACACGCTGCTCCGGATTATGGCGACTCGATGCATGATGCAAGCGGTTTACTTCTGTAGCGGCATGATAGCTGAAGAGGACTTTCAACATTATGGTCTGGCTACTCCAATTTACACTCATTTTACGTCACCAATTAGAAGGTTTGTTTGTTTCAACACCCGAGGAAACTCCCTTATGAAAAGGTCGGCGAAGCTCGTCGGGAAATTTAAATTAGAGTCCTTAAGGAGTGGACCAATCCGGGCCTGACTCGAGATTGATTTAACTCTTCTCAAACTCATTAATAATTCATCAAGTTAAAACAAAGAAAAAAACAACCGTGAAGGAGGTTTGGATACCCGGTCTTAATTAGCATAGATTTTGACGATTTTACTTCTCTGTTTACTCCTTAGTTTTTGTTTCAATTAAGAAGATATATCAAACACTCAAGACAATGTTTCATCGGCTATCCAAAAGTAAAAAGTCCTCCGATACGCGTCGTATTTTCAACTCTCCTCGATTTTTTGATATCGTGATGAAACACTGTCTCTCGTGTTTTATTACCTGAACACTCACGTACGCTCGATTACTTCATGCCGTTCAGGAATGGAGTCAGCGCTAGTATACCGCAGTCGTTAGACCGGCTGAAATCGAGTTTAAAAGTCGAAAATGGTGGTATTTCGTCATAAACACTCTAAAAAAAAACAGATTTATTCCCCTAAGCGAGGCGATGAACAGCCTCTCCCCCGGGCTCCAGCACTCCCTTAATTTTATCTCTTGGCTCTGTCCATGTTCACTTGATTATGATTTATTACTCAAAGCTTCTCGCTACTTTTTTCTGCAGATACTCTGACATCTTGGTGCATCGGTTGTTAGCTGTTGTAATTGGAGCGTTGGATTCGTATCCAGATCTTCTCAGCAAAGTTAAAACGCAGGTGGGTGGGTGTCCAACGTTTACGCAATTAAAGGTTTAGACGTTTGATTCCATGGTAACGGTAATAGGATATTTTCTTTTTCGGTTTCAGAAACTCTGCAATCATCTGAATTTCCGCCACAAAATGGCTCAGTATGCCGCCCGGGACTCCATTGATTTGCACTGTCAGGTAATGTAGTTACATTATTACGTCATTATTTCTGTCTCGGTCTCTGAGCTCTGAGGTTGACCATAAGCAATTTCAGAGGCGCCCGTGCAACGTTTTCAAGTTATGCTGAAGTTTTTAGCTAGTGCAAATGTTCTCTTGGCAGCTGTTTTTCCAAGGAAACGCCGCAACAGAGGAAGAGGCGTTTGTTCTATTTGTTCGCAAGAATGCCCTTCAAGTTCTGATTCCAAAGTACGGCCTGGAGGGAACATTGTTCATGGACAAACAAAATGAATCAGCCGTTACCTTCAACCAAGAGGTGAAGTGCTATTACGCGTGATAAGTTTATTAAGGCAATTTTTCCGGCCAGTTGCGAGTGTTTTTACATGGACATTGTAGTGATAAATATGCTGACTCCGCTGGGATTTTTCCTTGTTTTATAGGAACCATCGCTGACAGTTGGTGACGTCACGTACCGTTTGTTTGACCGAGTGACTGTGAACATTCAGCTAGACAAGTCCTCAACGGAGAACAGATTTTTATCTTTCAGCCTCGGTTCACAAAAGGTATTTAACTAGTCTTCAAAGCTCAATTCTCCCCGGCTAACCCGCGAACGAGCTCCCAGCTTGAAGCTCGTAACCAGGAGGAGCAAGCACAGCAAATTTCGGTGCGAAGCGCGGAGCAAGTGGAGCCTGCACGCCTTTTCCTGAATATCCAATGTCCGTCCAAATTCGCAAAGCGCTGATTGGTGGATTTTTTAAATTATTCGTAACGTAATCTTAGTTTTCAATTCCGATAGAGACAGTAATCAAAATGGCGGAAATGAGAGATTTAGTTCTTAGCGAAGCTTGTGACCATTTATCAAATAATTTGAAATTTAGGCTGCTTCTGAAGTCCGCACAGCGTAATGCTGTCCAGTGTTAACATAAAAAAAGATGATGTGATCTCGGGACAGGTCTTGTCTCCACTATGCAATAAAACACTTGAAACTCGGTAAGCTAAGGGAGACAGGCCATACAAGTGGCAAGGATAACTGAGGTCTTCACGAAATCCTGAAGCTCACAACTTTGCTTCAGAACAACTCCACACGCTCCACCGATGCAGGAACGCCAAAAGGGACAACTTGAAATTATCTCATCTAAAACTAATTTGCTAGAGAGAGAGTTCCTCTGGTGAAAACCTTTCAATACCGATTTAGAGGAACAGTACTGTCTGAATTTACTTTAAAGACATGCCAGAGGGCTTCCAGTGTTTCCGGTTTCAATTTCTTGTGCTTGACAACTGCGTTAGCCACTCTTTGGCAATTCTTCGAAGCAATATTTTCCTGGAGTAAGATATCTTCTTTCGCTTCCGGCGCTCGGAGATCTGTTTTTCCACTAGGCCACATGTACAAGGTCAGCACTTTCACACGGGTCGACTTCACTTCAGGGTTGATGATATCGTCAATAATTAGAAGAATGAACGAATTTTCTGCCCGTCTTTTTTCAGGTCCCAAACTCTCACACTTAGCCGTTCAAAAATTCGTCCAGTTCCGCCGGTCCGGTGTAAACGCAAGGTCGAACCGTGCAAGTTTTTGTCCGTACAAAAAAATTGTCGGGACCCGTTTAAACGGGGTCTCAGGTCCCGAAGTTGCACACTTATGCGTTCAAAACTTCGTTCAGTTCCGCCGGTCCCGTGTAAACGCAAGGTGGAACTGTGCAAGTTTTTGTCCGTGCAAACATTTGTCGGGACCCGTGTAAACGGAGCCTTAATCACGTTTTGCAGAGGACGGCAAAGAAGTGTACCAAGATTCAAAACGCGCGTGCATAGCCAGTGTTGTGCTTATTAAGTAGTGATCCGTGCAAGAACTAGGCAAAAGAACAATAGACCGTGGCAATAGCGGCAGTTATTATTTCGGCGCAGATCACTCGAATCAAATTAAATTCAACGTATGTGATTGGTCCACACGCAAAAAGCTTGAAATTTGAATTTCAAATTGAAAAGTAGATACACTGGAATCCGTTCGAATATCTTTTTATTTTGGATTTGAATTCGTTGCATTTGTAAATTTAACATATCTTAAATTGACAAAATTTCGATGCGCCAAAAGGCTAACTTTTGATTGGCGCATAGAACAATGCTAAAATTTTACCGGGAGATAGATTTTAGAGAGATGGGGCACATATCAAAAAAAAATTTTGTTGATGTCACTTTTTTATTGCTTTTTTCTACGATTTTTCGATATCAGCCAATCAGATGCGCCGATTTAATTGAATTTAAAAATTATTCTTTCCCACCTCTTAATCGATTTTGCCAATTACCTGCCTAGTTTTTGCTCGGATCATTACTTAAACCTTTTGTTTGATGACGCTCAGTCTCGTCGCAGTCGCCGTCGTTGTTTGCCAAAACTCCCTGGTGACTCCACAGAACAGCTGCAAGGCAAACGGCCTTGTGTCTGTTCACCCTCTTAGTTTATTATCTTGACTTCTTGTGTAAACGAATAACAGTAACGTTAAAACTCTTTTTCTCTTGCTCCAAGCTCCAGAGGACGAGAGGGAGAGAGATCTTGCGAAAGAGGTTTTTTAACGTTGAGAATGTTTTTTTTGGCTGGTTAGGACAAGAGTGCAGAAGATGGCAACGAACCTGTCACTAAGAAGACCAAGTTGAAATAAACATCCGTTATAACAAACAGAACAGCAAATTCCTGCTAAAACAGAGAAGCACAGGACACCAGTCTGAGAAGAATAGAAAAGACGAGCAAGTTCCTGCTAAAACAAATAACACAGGACACCAGTCTGAGGGAAATAGAAAAGACGACAACAAAATAAGTGTGTGTAAGAAGAGGCGTCACTCAAGTGACGATGAAGACAGTGAGAAGCAAAAACTTTGACCGGACAAGAATCCAACAATAGACACATCTTTTGCAAGTAACTTTTATTTCTTAATTTGATATCAAATTATTGTACGATAATCGTCAACGATCATTACTCGTGTTCCCGTTCACCTGACTGTACAGGAAAAAGATAATAAAAACGCCTGCAAATACACCAAGCAACGTCGTTTCCAGGCTCTCACGGCAAGGGAGACAGAGGAGACAGTGCCTGGGAAGGGTTGTTGCCAATTGCAACGAGTTTCGACATTAACTTTGATTTCAAGCATCGGCTTTTTTACATCTATCTACATTTAAGATCTCTCCTGGTCTACGAGTACAGCTACCAGCCATCAAGCTGATCGTACAGCACTGAAGCAGCATTGTGTGACTTCCCAAGGCACACAGCAGCTCCATAATCAGTTAATTTCGTAATATGCAGATAACCAGATTCAAGAAAGTCAAAAAACAGATTTTTAATGGATTTTAGCTCAAAGGAATTTTCTTCTGCTTATCATCTCCTAGCTTTGCCACTTAACGTTTTGCCAAGCAGCAGCCCGTGAAGCCAAGAGAACTACAGTGTCTATATTTCCTAGCAAAGAAACGTAATTCGTCAACTTTGTATGAATGAATGAATGAATGAATACCTTTATTTAAGTGTCAGACTAAAATAGCAGTAGATAACCACTAAATGGGGACACTATAAAATAAATTGAAAATGACTAAATCTATATATTAATTAAAAAAAAAAAAAAAAAAAAAAAAAAAATCAAAAAAAAAAAATCAAAATCAATTGTATTCGTGTCGAGGAGAATTTTCAATGTAAAGGCAACTCAGCGTGGAAGAAAAAAATAGAAGAATACATAAAAATATCACTTAGTTTAAGCGTCAAAGTCTTTAGCACTTCTGTGCTAATTGCGGACACTGAAATGAGCAGATAAATATTGTAAATTGAACAGAAACTTCTTCGTTAGGTTCAACACTAAAGATTCAGTTAGTATGTCAGAGGCATTGGTTTGTCCGAGAACTCCTTACAAACCACTATGTTAACGATTCTGGACGATACGGTTGAAATAAAGGAGACCTTGGACTATTTGACAAAATTTTCCAATTATCCAGGTACTGCTTTTGTATTAAGACTAAACATAGTTGCGTATTTACATTCACTTTTGTTCAAAACAAAGAAAAGTGCATCAAAGGGAATGTTTTCGTGTTAAAAAGTGAATCAGCCGACAAAAATTACTTGTTCTATAAAAAAGCATTTTGCCTATTCCTCTATTAACTGTGATTCAAATCATCGGTGTTTAGCCAATTATTTTCACCACGGAGACATTTTATTCCGAGTTAGATGGATGCGCAATAGCAACTCCGAACTGGCCTCGCTGTGTTTCGCGATGCGTAACCGATGGGTATATATAACGGAATAATCCGAAGAAAGCTTTGGTATACAAGCTTTCACGCACCAATATTTTAAATGATGATTATAACGAAAGACGTACATTCAATATTCGTCAAGGGTAGCAATCAATCAAACGGACAGATATTGTGAATATATGTAAAACACGAATGAATGAATGAATGAACAGATGATTTGATTACCATATTCAAATCTTAACAACTAAGTTATCGTTGTTTTGTACAAGTTTAGAAGTCAAATGGGCATAGCCACTCGATTCACCGTGGTCGCTGCTCGTGAATGTTTAAAGGCGTATCCAGATCATGTCTTCAGCTAAAAGTACCTAAATTATGCATAAAAATTGTTCAAAACAATGATAAACACGCACAAGTGCATCACTAATTGTCTCGTAACACTGTGTAAAAGTGACTTGTTCAATAAAACACCTTTATTTCAAACTTGTAAGGTACGGAAATAAATATTTACAGTCACAAATATTTCCTCAAGTGAAATTCAGTATTAATATAATCAAAGCAAATATATTCTGCGATGTTGAGTGGGGGAAATGAGAACGCCTTTCCCCAACGGCCTCCGTTTGATTTTTTTGAAGGGTAACTGCGTTCCTGTGGTGAATATGGCAAAGATATCAGTGACGTTAACTATTGTTATAAACATATCAACCAGAGAGCTTTTGGCTGGTGAAACAAACGCTTTTTTTGTTTAACGTTTGAACATTTAAAAAAAATGTTTGTAATCAAATGTCGTCGCTATTGTAGGGGACGGCGCTCTCTTTGTTCCCCCACAAAACATGAAATTTTCATTTCGAGAGAAACAGCGTATAATCCAAACGACTCTGAGAATAAACTAGATGTTCACTGCCGCGCACAAACTATTGTAACAATAGCTTTCGTTTTTGTTGTTTTTTTTTTAATAGCTTTAGCTATAGTGGCGCCATTCTTTGGAACAGTCTTCCTTGTGACGTAAGGGAAGCAGAGTCCCTGAGGCAGATTAAACGCCTACTCAAAAGAGATGTATAAGGCATGGAATTCGTGGAAAGCAGCTTTTTAATTTAAAATTTTTTTACTATTAGTTAGTGCTTTTTAGCTGACGAATTTTTAACCGCTTTTGAATAAAAATCGAGCAACATCACTGTTTTAAGCACCAAGAAAAGTCAAAACTTTCACACATGTAAGTCAATGCGCACCCACTTTACAACAACGCCCTTTCGCTGTCTGATTCAACTGTTCAAAAATTGCTTAAATCTCCGTACAGCACTCAGCCTTAAAATCTATTTATTCGCGCGAAGGTTTTCGTCCGTATACAATGACTTCTGTCAACATACCGCGGTTATAGACGTACCGGACGAGCTCATCAATGATGCGTCCACTTACATACGTGGCAAACCAACCTCGGACTTTGCTCAGTTCAGCCATTGTGTCAGGTCTCATCGACTCATTACAATAGCCAGGAATACAGAATTTTCCCACATCTTTAACAACAACATCTATAAAACCAGCTTCCTCCATGCACTTTTTGAGTCCTTCGCAAGAATAAAAATTTTCCTTAGGGACATTCCACAAATAAGAGCCAAGGTCAGACAGCTTTTTCTCGATCCAGTTTGTAGGTAGTATAGGAACCGCATAATCAGCTTGCGACAACCAGCCATTTGGCTCAAGCACTCGGAAGGCTTCCTTTAGGAAGTCAAGTCGCGTTCTGAAATGGAAACCGCCCTCTACCGAAAACACATGAGTAAAGGAGCTTTCTGGGAAAGGAAGGTTTACAGCACTACCATAGTGTGCTGTTAGGCGATCGGCAAGACCGTGTTCTTCTACTCTTTTCTTGCAAATTAAATGATGACTCAGTGTCGCGTCAATCATGTCGATGTGCTTTGGTTTGTATTTATTGAAGTAATATATATCCTGGGCACCCATTCCGTTCGCGACATCTAACAATCGACTGTTCTCATTAAGATGCACTGGATCTGCTACTTGAGACAGCAGTGCTTCGCTCGCTCTAATGTAGTTGTCGATTTCATCTTTCCAGTACCCAAAGTTAAGGTAACCTCCATGAAATTCGTGTTTGCCGGTCAGGCCTGTCTCGTAAAATTTCTCCACATGATATTCCTGCTGTTCGCTGTTCCATTTCGTACCTTCACCGGCAAAATCGCTCATTTCTTCCTTCTTAAACGCGTCACGTCTCTGCTTTCTCTGCCTTGCGGAAAGGAACGAAACAAAAATAGCCGTCCCGCATAGACTGATAACTGCCGTGTAGATAAGAAAAAACATTTTTTGCTGAACAAATACTAAGTAGTTACGTAAGTGAAAACCTGATGCATACTGAACTAGTGGCGGATTCTTTGATATTATGTGATTCATGTAAATATGCCGCAAAATTATTTATGATAATTGCTTAACATTACAAATACTCCACTTAGACTCGCACATTGTTGCGCTTAAGCCGCTCATTTTTAATAGTCATCCCTTTGCAAAAGTGAGTTTACTTTTGCTGAATCTCGGAAGCTGTTGGTGTACTGATTAAAACAACACTGGGGTGTTTCCCTTCATACAATTGTGCATGTAGGTTTAAGTTGAATATAACTATATCTGCTATCAATCAATGTATCGGTCTAGTTTTAAAATGAACGTTTGGATGGCTCAGTGGTCTGTAACGAAAGAAAGGAAGATCGTGCATAATCAGAGGTGGGAAGAACAGTATCCCATAGTGCAATGCGTCACCCGCCACGTGTTACGCCAGGAAAATGGCGTTTTGAAGCAAAGAAATGCTCAATTTTCTCTTTGGCTAATTTTCATTGTTATTCCAGAGAAAGGTAAGTGGCTTGCATTTGTCATCAGTTTGGTTTTTTTTGGCAATTTGCTTGCGTTTATTTATCAAGCCTAATATAAAAAGACGCCAAGCGCTATTGTTTAAGGTTATCATTCC